>JACCPG010008672.1:0-21436 GCA_016069955.1 Drepana arcuata
AGTGATTGATAGAATTATTCAACTAGTGTTGGTAATTATACCTTCTCAATTAGGTCAAGCATATGTATATTACATATTATATATTTATATCACCAGACCCTGCCGAAACTCGCAGAAACAGTTAGAAAATTCTTAGAAACTATTTGATAAACATAAGTTTTTAAAGTGTATTTTGTTATATTGTAAATTAGTTTATTAATGTTATTATTAATATTATTATATCTTATAACATCATATTGGTATACCTACTGTAAGGATGTTAAGGTGTGTGTGTAAATAAATAAATAAAATAAATAAAATTTTAGGTGCCAATGTGACAGTTTGCCGTTACTAAAGTACAATTATACAAACGTCTTTGAATTTATTTTCAAACGTATTCAGGTTTCCTCCCGATGATTTCTCTCACCGTAAAGCTAGTGGTGTAACTAATTATTGTATTTCAGTTCATAAAAACTTATTGGTACGTATTGGATAGAAGATCAGCTACTTTAATTAAATCAAGTTTCTGACTCCCATAACATATCAGTATCATCTTTTCGACTGGGATATATTAATATCCCAGGCGAACTTTCTTCTCTCCACTCCTATTGGCTTTTCTCAGCATGACATGATTTTCTTCTAAAATTTTTGAATTTCTTCTCAAACTTTGGAAGGAATGTTCTTAATGTTTTTTTTTTTAAATGCCCCATGGGTACAACAGCGGTTGGAGCTTGCAACCACTCGGCCACCACGGCTCTCGATGGAACAGTGGAAGGATCACCTCTCCCTGTGGCTCAGTGTGATCCGCTGTGAGCGTATCACTTGGTGTGCTGCAACAGGAACATGAACTAAAAGCGCACTGAGGCACAACTTTGCGTGCTAAACTTTCCAGTCGCAAGGCACACCTCCCTAATTGGGTAAATATACGATAGCTGCTACACTGGCGCCCAATTCATAGGTAAATCAATTATCTACTCATATTTTCTATAAGAGCCCTCTTTTGTTTACGTACCACAACCACCGCATACGTGATTGATATACAGTTTGTAACCCTGCAGGAGTCACCAGCGGTTAGTCGAATACCCTTCAACGCGTATGCTTATATAACAGTGAGAATATCTTCCCACCTTCCCACCAGTCCCTGGAGGGGGCACAGATGCCAAAATTCTAACAGAAAAAAAGATTTAAATTCTAAAAAAATATTATTCGAATCGATAAGTAGGACAAATCATACGCATTTAAATTTCTTCTCAAACGTATGCAGGTTTCATCTCGATGCTTCCGTGACACTTAAAAGCTCGTAGTGTGATTAATCACTGTTGTTACCAAAGTGAAAAAAACTCATCAGTACAGTTGGTGTTCGAACTTGCAATCTTTGCGTTGCAGGCCACTACTCGAACCACTCAGATATAAGGGCTCTTATAAGAAAAGGTAAGAAAATATAAAACACTTGATAAAACTTTGATAGGGTACAAAACAAGGCCAAAATGTGATGGAGCTAATAGAATAGCTCAAAAGCAATAGGCCAGCGCCCTGAGCTGCGGGCCCCAGGCGAGCGCAGCGCGGCCGGCGTTGCAACTTTTATTGGAAAACTTCAGCCCAATTTACATATACCGCTCATTATTAAAAATACGTCCAAACCTTATTACAACACCACTACGGTGCAAAATTGTATCAACACTTATTTTGGTTCCTAGGCCAAAGGTTAGAGTTTTAAGTGCAAGCTTGGTGATTCTATGTTTTGCTTTCTAGGCGTTATCGGTGTTTATATGAAGCCTATATCTTACTATCTTACTAATATTATAAATGTGAAAGTTTGGATGTTTGGATGTTTGGATGTTTGCGGTTCTTTCACGGCCAAACGGCTGAACCGATTTAGATAAAAGTTGAAATGGTGATAGCTTATACCTAGGAATAGGACATAGGCCACTTTTTTTTAATCCTGAAAAATTCAAAGTTCTTTGGAAAAAGTAGCTTTGGAAATGAAATTTACCAAAGCTAGGTACGTTTTCGAACTCCACGCGGGCGAAGCCGCGGGCATAAGCTATATCTTACATATGTATTTTTTTCTTTTGTTTTTGGCCTACCTACAACAATAAGGGCATTATTTTACATCTGTCTATTCCCGTATTTAAACATCTATGGTTGTCAATTACATCACGCAGGGAAGGAGCGTACTTGGAAGGTCATAAATTTAAAGAAATTGTTGATATTTACCCGGTTCTTCCTTGACAAAGAAGTATATATAAATAATAATAATATATCCTCACGCCTTCCCACAAGTGTCACCGGAGGGGTAGACAGAGGTGTATGGGTAATACCCACACACCCACTTTCCGACAGAGGTATATAAGGTGCCAACGTGACAGATGGCGAGTCCATCGCCGTTACTCAAGCACGACTATTTCTTCTCAGACGTATGCAGGTTTCCTCTCGATGTTTTCCTTCACTGTAAAGCTCGTGACCAATCACTGTACTTAAGTTAAGAAAAACTCATTGGTACAGTCGGTATTCGAACTTGCGATCTTTGTGTCGCAGGCAACTGCTCAAACCACTCGGCCACCACGACTTATAAAAATATAAATGTAACCATATTTTCCAGCCATCGAATGAATGGTCGAGAGCGTTAATCTGGTTAATGTCCTTTCAAGGGCATTTGTAATATAATCGGGGCTGAAGGTAAACAATTAATTGAACTTTGTATCAAAAAATGTTCTTAAAGAGTATTCGTTTCAAAGTTAGATGATCAGCACAGTGAAGGCTTATGCAAATGACTTGTTAATTACGAAGTTCCTTTGTTAATTTCCGTAAAGAGGGCCTTCCCTCGCTGAGTGAGTGCTGGATTCCGGATGAGTTACATTCCTCCGCTTTGTTGCTCATTGTCATTTTTATTTGGCTTAAATGCTCGTTTGTCACATGGAACCGGCTTATATACTTTGACATAGTACGATTACAATGTATCTATTGCAACTTTTTGTATAAAAAAAAATAAAGCTTGACTTATTCCAACATCTACCACAGTTTACGGTGCCGAGCTTTACGGTAAAGGAAAACATCGAGAAGAAAGAAAATACAGAAGCAATTCAAAGGCGTATGTAATCGTGGTTGAGTAACGAAGTAGTATCTGTCACGTAGCTGTCACTGTATCTGTCACGTACCGTCACTGTATCTGTCACGTATCTGTCACGTTGGCACCTACAATATAAATACTACTTATACACCTCTGCCTACCCATTCGGGGACCCCTGTGGTAAGTGGGAAGGCGTGAGGATTTGAGAATATTTATAATATAATTATTATTATCAAATCCAATACACAGTATATGTAAGAGAACAGACTATTGTTCTCCCAACCGACATGCACATAACATCTACGAGCGACGTAAACTGCAGAAATCTCCAATAAACTTAGGCCCACAAGTGCCCCGAAGGGGTAGGCAGAGGTGTGTAGGCAGAACCCACTTTACGTTGGATATATGTGAGATGTGTAGTCTCTAAGTACTCGGTTAACTGTGGGGATTAAGTACATTAATTTAACCAGAAGTTTATAACTCTTCATTATTTATGTACTGCTAAAATCGTGATCGCGAGAATGTATCTCATATCACAAGCACTTTCACATATTTTCTTATTTATTTCACACTTATCTCATATCACATTAACCACGGTAGAAGCCTGTCACTAGGCGTCAACTACACGCCTAGTGACAGGCGGCTTTTTAAAGGTCCCGGTGTATAATTAGTGGTAATTATTCATTGACATAGCCCGCGTTTTAACGTTTGTACTTATTTCGGTGTATTTGTAAAGCGCGGAGCGGCGGGCAGCTGCGACGACGGGATATTACTATAATCCCCCTTGGTTCGTCCGCCGCGTCTGTCGCGGATGACACGGGTTAAGCCCACCAACAGCTGATGGCGGCCAGCGTGTCGTTTGCCCAAATTTTTAACATACAATATTTAATTAACCAGCCCGACTTCATATTATATGGGATGCTTTAATTAGGGGAAAAGGAGATCTTTGCTCAAACGTGACGTTCGTGACGTGAGTTTTTATGTATAATATTAGTAAATATAAGAGCCGTGGTGGCCGAGTGACTAGTACTGCCTGCAACATAAATTTAACAAGTTCGAATCCCGACTGTACCAATGAGTTTTTCTGAACGATACAACTCGGTACTTTTATAGACATTTAATATTTTACAATGGGTTTTATATAAATAGATTTATCATAAAATACTCTGTTCCTGATAACTCCTTCAATCTTTCCACAGACGTCCTGTACTAGTGGACCATACATACATATATGTATATAATATATAGAATACCCATCATTTTGTCTGTACATATGCGAATGAGTACCTTAGTTTGACTTTTCATATACATACATACATATCATCTCGCCGAGTTCCTAACGAGGTAGGCAGACAGAATAGAGCGCCAGTTCTCTCTAGACCTGCATATCTCTTTTGGTTCGTCCACATTCATCAGTCTCTTCATACAAGCTCGCCGGTTTCGAATACCCTTGACGTTCCCGTCTTTGAGTGTCCGATCGATTGCGATATATCATATACCGAAATCAAGAAATATTGGTATAGCGGGCTCGAGCACATAATCATTAGAATGTGCGTAGTATGACTTATTGAGTTGCTTTTATTTCGCTTGCGCCCAGTTATTATGGCGGCCGTCTCCCACTTGACAAGGGTAAATCCCTTTTCTTCATATTCCAGCGCACGTACTGACGCCCGTCGGTTTTTATGCTTGTCCGTTGAAATAAATATATAATGTACGACATATTGAATGACACTGTTTAAGTGGTCATATTTTGTCAGCTCCATGTATACGATGTGGCCGATGTGGTCGTGAACACTTCTAATTCTATTCAGGTTAAATTGGACGAGTCGAAACCTTGAGTAGCATTGTGGGCAATGGCCAATTTCGATTGGAAGCTGCGAAAAGTTTGTCAGTATTGAATTAATTCCAATGGTGTGTTTTACATTTGGCTAGTTTTGGGCACTTGTTGTTAGTGTCTTTTAATGTAATCTCCGTGCTTTCCGCTATCGTAGCTTCAGAAGAGGTACTTCTTGTGGTGGGCGTGTTGTTTCTCATAATATTGTGATGCCGGAAAAAATGTTTCCTATTTTGCCTTAAAACATCGTGGTGTGTAGTCATTTTGGTAGTAGAGACCTCTGGCTTGGCCGTATCACATACAGTTTTGTACTGATTGTATAATACCTCTTTGTAGGGCTGTGTATTACACCTTGTTAGTTCCGACAGAAGGCTCGTCTTGACCTGACTTGAGTTTTCTCGCACGAACGTAAACGTAGTTTGTTTTATTGAAGGCGAAACACGAATATTGTTCCATTTTTTGATATCATATAAATGAATCACGGGCCTAAAGCGCGGCACCGCTGCCCGCAAGTGTTGCGGTTGTAACAACGCGAATACAACCAATGTGTAGCCGTACATTTTCCAACTGATTGCGTATAGTGCCGCTACTGCAGTATTTTTAATTAATCAGATTGTTTTGTGTCTCGCCATCGTAGCATTATTGTTGAGCTATTTATTGATACATAATGAAATCGTAACGAAAAAAATACGAACTCGAAATTATGAGATCGCTCTTGAAGTGACATACATAAACAACCTGAGAATCCTGAGTGTGAACCTTTGTGTTGCAGGCAACTACTTGATCCTCCCAGCAACCAAAGCTTAATTATAGGCCACGCAAAATTTTGCGGGTTATTTTTCTTCCGGATAAAGTCGTAACTTTCTACTAAAAATGTATCGATATTATATATCCATATTCCTGATATGTATGAATGTTTTATGAATCTAATTAGAGTAATGTCGCCCGTATTGGGCCGAGTGCTAATTAATTAGCCACACGTCATAATTGTTGCGGTGACAGCGATAGTGTCAGGCGCATTACTCATTCGATTATATTGACACACTACTGGTAAATAGTAGTGTTTTAGTATTAATGCATTTGGTGGTGTATTTTGAGGATTGTGTCTAACTACATACGTATAAGGCATGACGAACGAGGCCAATGAGCGGGGTCGAGTGGCAAGCGATATTGTTTTTCGTTTATTATAAAATATTCAATGTAATTTTCTCGTTAAAAGAAAAAACCTTAAATTATTAGTTAAGTAGTGGTTATATTATAGGTAAAATATAGATATACGATATAAAATATGATAATGCTCTTAAATATGAAATATATCGCCGCAAGTGTTGTGTTTATGAAGAAAAAGGGCTGCCCGCGTCATATTGCTGCCGAGGGAAGCTGTGTATCTTTATTTTGGAAACAAGAAACATTAACCCGTTGCCTTTATAGTAGCAGGGTTCAATGTATTGAAAAATAAGTTGTCATGAGATAACACATTCGTACGGACGCACAGGCATTTGATTGAGGTACCTACTTCTTTTACTACTAATGCACTTCTTTTCCCGTCTTTCATTTTAATCTCTTGCCTTAATAACTTTTATAATAAGAAAATTATATAATTATAAAGTCAAAACAATCCGTGGATTATAAAGTGAAACAAATCAATGGCAAATTAACAGCAAATTGTACCTACCCCAATGGGGGGGGGGGGGGTGAATGAGAATTGTGCTAATTTATACTGTCCGATACGATTATTTCAAATTTATAAAATATCATAGCACACACACATTCGAACAAACATATTTATAGCACCGGGTCCCTCACGTAGCAGAGAGATAGTAGAGCGCCAGCTCTCTCTGGACTTACGTACATTTTAGCACCCATATTCATCAGTCTCTTCGTAGACGCTTGCTGGTTTCAAGTACTTTTGACATCTCCATCTCCAAAAGATATAGTAGCACGACTTAAATCAGTAGGTGAAAGTGGGCAAGTTGTGCTTATGATCTTATTGTATTCAGCCTCACCACTTACCAGATAAATACATGTTCACGCGTGCCCACAAGGGCTTCTGAAAGGGTATATAGGTAGGGCCTTTTCGCCACAGATATTTTAATATCCCTCTGTGACAGATGGCATGACTTCTCCTCCTCCTCGCGTCGTTTTCCTCATTACTGAGGGTCGTGACTCTCCGCTGCATCAGTTTCTCCCGTACTATGTCCCTCCATCTGCTGCGATCCTTAGCTTCATGAAGGGCATTGTGGAAGTTGATGTTCAGAGAAGATCGTATTTGGTCCGACCATCTCGTGGGACTGCGACTTCTAGGACGTTTGCCATCTACCTTGCCTGTCACCATCAGCTTCTTGATTACTTTTGCCATCAGGCATGTCTTAAGCACAACTATACATCCGTCTTTAAGTGTCTTCGGAAACGTATATAGATTTCCTCTCTTTGTTTTCCTACTACAGTAAAGTTAGGGGTATGGTTCATCGGATTAGTCGTCCCGTATAAATTGGCTCACAAGTTCTGCGGTCTCAGAGAATCTGCGAATATCTGGGGCTAAATCAGTTTGGGAGTCAACAGTATTGTGAAAACGCTTCCAGTTAATTGAACTAACTGCCTGCCTGCTCCCGAATCGGATAGTTTTAGCTAATAGGTATCTACTATATTGTGCTACTAAATAACTAGGCTTGCGACTATTGAATAAATACTTTTCATTATTGCATTAGTGATTTATGGCGTCAAATGTACATAATCTCTTAGACCACAAACCCACTTCGCTGGAGATATAGTTAGGTGCCAACGTGACAGATGGCGAGTTCAACGCAGTTTTTAAATCTCGGCTATACGTACGTTTCCTCTCGATATTTTCCTTCACTTTAAAGCTCGTGGTGTTACTTATCAAAGTACTTAAAAGAAACTAGTGCTAAGAATATGAAGCTGCAGTTAATACATTCTGAACACAAACTTGCAAATGTTATGTTGTAAGCTTGAACTCCTCCAAAACCGCTGTATTGTTTTTATATGTCACGATGTTGGTACACAAGCCTCCTGTGATGGTAAGTGTTTTTTTTATGTAGGTATTATTTACTAGTTCTCTTATTCGTCATTCTCTCCAAGGTAGACCGGAGAACTAGAATAAAATATTGAAAATATGGCAATAACAAGATGTAATAAGACATGTACTTACTGTATTGGTATGAAATTTGCATATATATCAGTCAGTCGTAAGATATATCGGTGCCTATTCAATTATTTATTTTAACACGACAGCTCAATATATAATTATATATATGAAAGGAGCCGAGGTGCAGACAGGCGCACTGACTACAAAGTAATCCTGAAAAGGGATCCGACCTGTCTTCTGAGCGTAGAATCCTTAAAAACGGTGTTAGTGTAGTTCATACCAAGAATACTTACACGATAAAGTTTATTCTAACGAAAAAACGTAAGGCCAAGAAAATATTGTAGTAAAATAGCATAAGATACGACCGCCTCGCGGATAAGGCGGGGATCGGAGCGTGAAATTTTACTAGTGTCACCGGACCCCTGGCCCCGGGTACCCACCCAAGCATTATACTCGTATGTTACCATAGGGACAGACAGGGGGCGCTACCACTAAACTTCGCCTGACAATAGACATTTGCTGACTTTGACGTGGAAATAACTACTCGAACATTATAATAATATCGTTCCCTTCCAAGATCACTCCCACGTCTGCGTTATCCTTCGGTTCGAATTTTGATAGAAGCGCTTTGTCGCTTACTCCTAAATGCATCCAGTTTTAGTGTATAATTTAATGATTATATGTAAATAGTCCGACTACTACCTACCTTAGTATTCAGTGGCTCGCGAGACAGTGCAGTGTGTCAGGGCCACTGACACAGGAGCGGTACCATGATGGAAGGGAATCCCAGCAATGCTTGAATTGTTTATACCGCGGTTGCTGTTCAAACTTGCGCGCTTTACCACTTGGCTGTAATTAACTACATACAACGGTAAACTTTGGTGTATGCAAAGTGCAATTCATCAGAAGTAGAGAGAGCAGCCCCTTGCCTAGCCGAAGCCAGTTGCGGTTGCTCCAGTCAATTAAAGTTACTCCTTACACGCGGTTGCATCGCACGGTAACCCAAAACTCACTGCTTTAAGCGAATCGATATAGTTGCATGCAAGCAGAACTCCACGACGCTATTTGTCAATAACAAATCTACACTATCTCATTAGGGAAACCTGTAATGATAGTTGTTAGTAATAATAAATACATAAATGGAATGCAAAGTTTATGTTGTTTTTTTAAATGGAATGCGAGGTATTATATTTCCGTAAACATCAAATATAAAGTAAACATTCGCTTAGGGATCATCCCTATTAATTCACCGCCGTTGGTTCAGTGTTTTCTAAACACAATGCCATTAAACAGAGAAACACATTTCTGGTGTTTGTAGGTTCTCGTTTCAATATCTCAATACATTTTATTTGAATATACTTCACAAAGCGTGATTTCAAATCACTCTACCAGTTGGTTTTGTGAAGTATTTTGCTGGGAATAATCCAGCAACAAAAATTACCGTTGAGCCGTGGTGGCCGAGTGGTTCGAGCAGTTGCCTGCGACGCAAAGGTCGCAAGTTCGAATCCCGAATGTACCAATGAGTTTTTCGGAACTTAAGTACTGATTAATAAGTGATTAGTCACATCACGAGCTTTACGGTGAAGGAAAATATCGAGAGGAAACCTGCATACGTCTGAGAAGAAATTCAAAGACGCATGTCTAGTCGCGCTTGAGTAACGGCGATAGAGTTGCATATTGTTACGTTGGCACCTAAAATATATCTCTGGTGGAAAGTGGGTGTGTGTGTACACACCCTGCCTACTCCCTTGTTGGATGGCGTGAAGATATAAATTTAATCAAATTTATCGCCTGTAAACTGCGCAGGCCATCTAGTATAACATACACTCATGATTGATTTATGCATCAACTTGTGCCCTCAAAATGCGAGCTTATAGAAATATATTTACGTAGGCCGTAGGTGGTGTTTGTTCCTGTTATCTTGTGTATCCGTTACACCGCTTATCCTACTAAATAAGCCCCCGGGCCTCGGGGCGGCCTACTGTTTATCTACATGTTTTGCTAAGCCGACATACCTTAGTGTTCTTACCACTTGTCATTGCCAAAGGAACACCAAATTCCCATCCGATGTTATTAGTGGTGCAACAATGCACGTGTTTATAAATTTTTCATGTTATCTTATTCAATGTATGGCTTACGTTTGTTTCATATTAGTAAGTCTACCGTTGGCTACACATTCGAGTTACACTTAACTGGCTGTGCTCGCGCTATGATTTAGTTAAATTTGATTAGTCATATATTAAACAAAAGTAGCTGTACTCCTTTTAGCTTTAGCTATCCGCTACTGAAAGTGTGTATTGTTTTAGTACAAGGGAAAGAGAAAGGGAGATGGACCATTAATCATTGGTGCACTTATTTTTGTTATATAAGGAATAGTATGTTATGTGTTTATATTTTTACTATAAATACTGGAAGCTAGCTACTCAATTACCTTCTCTCAAATTAGGAATCAAATAAACTCCGTTAAGCCGAAGATAGTCTTCTTTCCAATCAAAATAGGTTTGTTTGCTCGTGCTACGGACAGATCGAGTTACACCAAGCTCGGCGAGCGCGCAATTCCACGATTTCATTTGAAGTGTATCCTCTCGCAAACCATTATAAAGCATCTCTTCCCGCATTTTGTTTGTCTAAGTGCTGACAGGCCACTTTAAGGAACAGTATTTATTCTCTCCTCGGGTCCGTTTTCTTTTTAAGAAAAATTCGTTAGCAGCTTTCTACTCGGGCTGAATTTCGATTAGAAAAAGACAAAGCGCCGATTGTAGAACGGCCCGAGTGGGAATCAATTAAAGAGAGCCATCGATTGCAAGGGCGCGATAACGTCTGTCAAGAGTAAGTGAAAATGGCGATAAGATTGGTCGCGCGGCCCGCCCTACCGCCTTTAATGATTGCATGCTATCTGCTCCGGCGACACGTCGCTTCATTACACACGTCATCTCTAGAGAAACACCGTTTCATTTTATACTAATTTATTCGTATATTTATTTACATTTTCGAAACACAATATTTACATTAAAGTTACGACGTGTTGTAACTGTGTTAATGGAATAATATTATCTCTTATTTTCAATAAAATATACATTCATTATACAGCTATAGATGAACAAAATATACTTTTTAATATGACGGTAATATTATAATAATTTAATTGTATTGTGCATTTTTATTTATGTACAAAGTTCAACAAGCGTGAGAGGCAAGCTTGGATATTCATCTAAGGTCCTTAACAACACAACACTGACATCGATTGTGACATACACAGGTGTAAACAGTATCTAATAAATAAACTGAGGTGGGACATGACTGGAATTTGAACGAATTCCAGAACAGAATAAGGTACGCATGGTAATGGAGGAGACATTTTGTTTTACGTTTCAGAAGAAATATTATTGCATTTTTGGCACATAATCAAGGAGAATACGCGAAGCTCGCGATAATGGAACATTGTACACATAAACCATCGTTGCGGGGTACAAGTACTTTATGATCACTTTACGTTGGGTGGCTGGAAGACTGACACGCTGAAAAGCTCAGCCAGTCCAATGCATAATATTAGGCCGGTTGCGTCCGGTTTACACTTAAACATTTAAAGTCATTAAACGGAAAAGTAGCACAACTGCTGAAAGCTTCAATACGTGATGTTAATCAGATACCTCAATTTTTAACACTTACTGATTTGAAACTCACTTATGAACTACTCGTACTTATCAGGAATGTAGCTTAGGGGTCATTCACACTAAACATAAGTTCGCAAGCACACGCCCAAGTATTAGGATATGTATGGTAATAAATTCCGGGACGATATGTTTCAATATTTTTTTGTCAACATGGGTATAGGTAATGAAATTAACAAAATATATAGTTTACAAGTAAGGAATTTTACATAATAACTTTTACGTAAAGCATTAAATGATATGTGATGAAATAAAGAGACGTGTACATATTATTTGTATTAAAATTCAATTGTCAAATCAAACTATTAAGTCGATTTGTACTAGTACCACGATTGCCAAGAAGGATTGTCGCCAGCATCGTAGACTTCGAGTACCTAGAACAAATTAAATGTACGTTATTGCATTGATAGAGGACATTATAGATTCTACTACTCTGAAGACTATAGATAATAAATACTTTAGATATGTTCAATAAGCCCATTTAATAGAATAGATAAATATATATATCCTCACACCTTCCCACAAGGGTCCCCGAAGGGGTAGGCAGAGGTGTATAGGTAATACCCACACACCCACTTTCCGCCAGAGGTATATTAGGTGCCAACGTGACAGATGGCGAGTCCATCGCCCTTACTCCAGCACGACTATACCTACGCCTTTGAATATCTTCTCAGATGTATGCAGGTTTCCTCACGATGTTTCCTTTCACCGTAAAGCTCGTGGTGTGACTAATCACTGTACTTATGTTCAGAAAAACTCATTGGTACAGTCGGGATTCGAACTTGCGACCTTTGCGTCGCAGGCAACTGCTCGAACCACTCGGCCACCACGGCTTTGGAAAAGTATACCTTTGCAAACATTGGTTTGGATCTTAAGGGCTTATGATTTCATCCTTAGACTACAGTTGCACCTTATTACATGTGTCCTTAAAGCTCATGTTTCAGCTTCAAGCTGAATGTTCATATCAATATGTATGTAAATATAGGCAAATGTACATATATCGCAGTGATAAGCCGCAGAGTCAGTGGAGTGCGCGCAGGTGTACCCACAGCTATCATTGCCACCCCAATTCTTTCTTCATCCGCGAATAACACATTCAATGTACGTAAAAGCATTGTCGCTATTTTATTTGGATTCTACTACACGATAAGAACGTTTCAGTGGCTTACGACGCCACAGCTCCCAACAAGTGGATTTGCTTTGTTTATATTGACGACGTTTCCCTTTAGGTTCACCGTATAATTTAACACACTAAATAAACAATGCCTGCGTACAAATGGTAATATATTTCATACGATTCTCCATTTAAATGTAATTCACACTTTTATCTCGATTGTGTGAGATATGATATTGATATGTTCAAACACTTTTTCTTGGAGGCAAAGAGGTGCAGAATTGTACGCGATCTGCACTGAATATTTATTAGGGTTAAGTGTGTATGCGAACTCGTTGAATGTTTAATCTCTATTTGGGTGTGGAGAGCGAGCCGGGTCGGACCGACCGCATCCTAGTCGCTCGGAGACACGTGCCCTTACCTGGCGCTGCTAATCCTTTGTTTGCGTTACCTACAAATTGCTTTGTTCTTTATACAAAAATGGTAATGTGCTCTCTTGAATCACAATATTCTTCCTGGATGATAAAAGCCCGAAACGCTAAGAGCACTTCGAGTCATTCGCACAATTGGCACATCCAGTCTCGTCACATATTCCGACCCATTTCGCCGCGACTTCTCCGTTCGCATTTATTTTTTACCATGAGATAGGGAGAGAGACGTTTTTAATAATGCAGAATATTGTTACAAAGAATACAAAGAGGTAAGTAAGCCTCCTGTGGTTGCGACTCGCTTTGAAAAAGACGCGATTATATTAAAGGCTTTACGTATTAAGTTTTCGTCGTTTGATGGCTGAGTAATTCGACTTGATGGTAAACAAACTCGCATCAGATAAGGTGGAAACACGTAATTATATATTGGCAGAGTAGTATGTACATATTTATAGTAACAGAACACCATTGGGAGACCCTATCAAGCGCTTGCAATGAGTGCGTCTGAAATGTGATGTAAAGCAAACACATGCAACGAAACTGACGTGTTGATCTGAACCTATATTTAGAATTAAAATAAACCTCTTTGATTTCTACCTCCATAGTAAAAAAAATATACCCTTTTGCTCCCATACTATACTATCGCGACTTACGTAAGTAATTGTTTTTTAGTTAACTAATAATGAACTACACAGCGATAAATCTCAATTTCACATCAATAACATACGATCGTAGTAATATGTAATGATACCTGAGACGTGTTGCGTGTGCGGTGGTCGATACACGTGGTGCGCGGCGTCGCGGTCGGGTACGTGGTCGAGTTGCGCGCGCACCACGCTGGGCCGCTCGGTGCCCGCTCCGCTTATGATTCCTGCCGGTGCAGACCGAGAGATGTTCGCACGACGGCTGCCTGCAACATCTATTGGGGCATCGGTAACGGCTGATGAACCTCACTAATACTAAGCCACCAATCACGTAAGAGTTATGTCCTAGATACACGTTCCAAGCTTCTAACTCATAATTGGTAACCCTACGTGTGTATAATTACACCTAATGTTTATTGTTGGTATAACGTATTGATAATGAGCCACTGGTATTTTTTCTCTCGAGAAATCTTCGAAACTAATATGGAACTATAAATAACATTTTATGATACGCATTTAATTTATGAATTCGAGGGACGACAATAAATTCGTGTTGAACTTACAATCATAATTAATTACGAGTAGACTCTGTAACGCTTACGAATAACATCTGAATGGGATGATTATGAAGATGTAAGCAGTGCGCTTGATTTGGTGTTCTAGTGGTTTACTGTTAACAACTTTGTATCGGCCGGCACTTATCAAAATCCTTAGATTGTTGGCCGTTATAATAATAAAAATATATCCTCACGCCTTCCCACAAGGGTCCCCGAAGGGGTAGACAAAGGTGTATAGGTAGTACCCACACACCCACTTTCCGCCAGAGGTATATTAGGTGCTAACGTGACAGATGGCGAGTCCATCGCCGTTACTCAAGCACGACTATACATACGCCTTTGAATTTCTTCTCAGACGTATGCAGGTTTCCTCTCGATGTTATGATGAATGATGTGAAATAATTTTTATGATCTTTAAGGCAGCAGTTTATAGTAATATGTTAAGGAACCCTAATGTACTAGGATCGCTGGATATACCTAATATTAATATAATATTTTGTAATTTTAAGTAAATAAAAGAGGAAGGTCACGTTCCAACTACCTAGATTAATTATTGTATGAGATATTTGAAAAAAAAAAAACTTTTCGAATTAAAAAATGCTGTTATTTAAAATAATTTAACATTTTAATTACTAGCTTTGCCCCGCGACTTGCCCGCGTATGATTTGTTTTCGTTGGTAGATACTTTTTCTGTAGTACAACACATGTGTTAATCCAACTCATACGATCATAATCCATTTAGGCTTCCAAACAAGTTATATATTTGTAATTGGCGTACCAATTTCTGTATTTTGGTGAATATAAAATTAATTCCTCTGTTCGAGTTAATTCAATTTCGAAGCCAATTTAACGAATGTTCATATACCTACTCAATATTTGTTACGTACACACCCACAAAATACGGATTTTTTTCTTTTTAGATACTTTTATTGCGTGTACATTTGAAGAATGTGTTCATAATGACGCTAGCTTTACGTTCTGACACACAACCAGAGCCGTGTTCATTAAAACTGCCATTGTTAGACAATTTTGTACTAACAACGCGAGCATACATATTATGTACTAACAACACGAGCATAAATATTGTTATAATAGGCAAGCCGTAAGGGCCGCGCAAAATTGGTATCAAACAAGAATTTACAACGCATATGTAATTAACTTTATTGACATAAAGCTACCGATTAATATGTTAATAAGTTTCGCGGCACAGATCAGGCAACGCTCTAGTCGCCAGTTATTATTATTATTTGGGATACAGACAATAGCCTCAGATTTTATATAGACATCAGCAAAGTTACCATGGGTCTAAGTACATAGGGGTCTAAGTACATACATACATCTACAACATTTTGTTCCTCTTTCAGACAAAAATTACTGAACAGAATTTGAATGAAACTTAGCACACTTGATAGATTATTAGCTGAATTAAACTATAGAAATATGTTTTATTCCAGAAAGAAAATACAAAAACCAAACATACACGTTTAACAAAAAGGTTTTGTACTTGGAAATAATATTTTTTTAATTAAATTAATTAAAAAAAAAAAAAATTTTTATTTTTATGTACACCTGTGGGTTGGAATAACATGGATAACTATATACTCACTTTCTTTGTTTGCGTTGCTCTTCATTTCCGTCACTTTTGGCGATGTTGATGGCATGGGGATTTCTGAAATGAAAATCTTTATTTTCATACTGTTTAAGGAAAATAATAAAAAAAAACAATGACGATAAATGACGTTTTACCTAATGATGTTTGTAAATTATAATTGTAACTTTAGTTATATAATATAACTAGCTGTGCCCGCGACTTCGTCGGCGTGGACGGCTTTTTTATCTTTCGTAAAAATGCTTTTTTTTTCAATAAAAAGTATCCTATGTTACTTCTAATACCTCCAAGAATATGTGTACAAAGTTTTATGATGGTCGGTTTAGAAGTTTTTACGTGAAAGCGTAACAAACAAACTTACATTCACATTTATAATATTAGTAAGGATACACTACACTACAATATATATCAAATCGATCGGACACCCAAGGATGGGGAAGTTGACATTACACGAACCGGCGAGCATGCATGGAGAGGCATAAACCATGTGCACGACGTGAAAAAGCTATGTAAGTCTTGAGGGACGCTCTGATACGAGTATTATGTGTGTACGAGGTAAGAAATTATTTATTCATAACATTGATCCATGGGTTATTATATAGATATTTTCGGAGATCTGTCAATGCAGCAAATCAGTCAATTGCTTTCACTAACAGACGAATAAAATGCTAGCACAATATTGGAGAAACATTATAACTCCGTATTGGTTTTCAAAGCACTGTTAGTCCCTTAATGTAAGTACTAGCAAGTTTCTAGTACATTCTAGTAGAAACAGACGTGTATAAATTGATAAGGCGGCAGCTAATATATGGGTCTGTTAGTGTTGAGGGAACTGGCGCTATACCCGTGAGGGACGCGACGATACGAGTACGTAAAAAAATATCTTGATTAATGTACTGTTTGCTTTTAAAGTGTTGTAAGGCAGCACTCACCGTAGAGTCGGATGGAGCCCTCAGTTTCCCCGAGAGAGTTCTTTGAGATGCACCGGTAATTGCCGAAATCGCCGCTCTGAAGATTCCGCACTGTTAACTTCATATGAGCTCTGTTGATAAAAATGTTTGATCGAATAATACTTCAAAACATCGAAAAAACGATTTTTTATCTTCTTGTGACTTTTGGTTTAATAATAGGTAAGTAACTGAATACAGTGATTAGTCACACCACGAGCTTTACGGTGAAGGAAACCTGCATACGTTTAAGTAGAAATTCAAAGGCATATGTATATAGTCTATATATATATAGTCTATTGCTTGAGCAATGGCGATGGACTAGGTATATGCCTCTTAAAATATATCTCCAGTTAAATGTGGATGAAACACACCAATTCCAAGCACGTACATAAAGCATTTTTCACGAATAATTATGTGAATACCTTCAAAATTCAATTTGGTAATCTCAGAGCCTTTCAGAACATTGAGGGGTCTATTGAAAATCCGACCTATCGATTACTCTGGGGTCGGTCTCCCACAATATTTCCGATTTATCATTGATCGCGGTCGGTGGCGATTAATCGAGTGAAATCGGGGCACCAGGGGTGGAAGGGGTGAGCGTCGAAACATAATTGTACTAATAATAATAATCATTTAGATAAGTCGCGTATAGGTCAGTGGTAGTCTCTACTATTTAGCTGTTAAACATACATATTCGACCTTATTCATACAAGTTATGGGTGCAGCTCATCTGGACCTCATGTCTGCAAGTTTTATAAACCTATGTTATATTAGACTAATACATAATATAATAATAATAATAATATATCCTCACGCCTTCCCACAAGGGTCCCCGAAGGGGTGGGCAGAGGTGTATAGGAAATAACCGCACACACATACATATTATGGAGTCACAAAGAAGATTAAAATTATAAAAATGAATATTTACCGGCGGCGGATATCGAACCCGCGACCGTTATTAGCCGGAGACGGAGCCTGTGGCGGGACCACAACTACTCGTATCATACCAAACGGCCCGGCGATTGGTAAACTTAATGTCGCTTCCTTTGATGTGGGTCACTTCGTTATACATTATCATTACGGGATTATAATTTATTGCTAAAAAGGATTTGTAGGTTGATTCCCACTATATACGTTTAGTTGAATTTTCTTTTACCATAAAAATCGGCCGTAACGTTGTAACTATTTTAATAGTTTAATCTAATCTAAACCCAGTTAATAGTTCAACAGTAAATACAAAAACCTCTAGAGACATGTTTCGGAGTGAATATTACTACCCCCTTTAATAATGTTATTTTTTTATTCAAAATGGCAAACAAGCATACGGCCCACCCGATGAAAAACGGTTACCGCAGCCTATTTACCCTTACAATACCGAAGTATCACTTGCGCGTTGCCACTCTGTGTTCGGAGAGTTATACTGTGTTGGCAGCATAATAGGACTAATCCCTCTGCTGCCAACACAATATAACAATCCTCCCCCCTCCCCAAGGAGCTCATTACTGGAAACCTTATTCACCGCGTAGGAACACAACACAAAAAATGATGTTATTTGGCTACGGACTTCTATAAGGTGGAGGTCCTGCCCCAGTCGGGCAGCTCCAAATTCGAACGGGAAACCCGTTATGCCCTACCTCTCTTAAAAATACCTCTGTAACTCTCTCTTTTCATTATATCTTTGGAGCTATTTGTTTTATTGCATCATCGTGAGGATATAATATTCACAATACCCTACAACTTCTCGAAGGCGACTGTTCTATTTTCTGAGGCAACCTGTTTATATATATAAATGTGAGGCATTTTATCAACATACATGAATATTAAAATCCAATATCTTTAGGGAGTGTAAGAAATTATGACAGAGCACCAAGAGTGAATTCACTAAATGTTAATGGGAATTTACAAAACAAAGTCAGCTCAGGACTATTCCGTTTGAAACCGGGTCAGAAGTTAGCTGAACTGAAACTGCAAATCGATAAGTAAATCCCACTGCACCAGTTCTCAGCAGAAGCGCCACAGTCTAAATAAATTAAGCTTATATGCATCACCTTACTGAATAAAAAACACAACATCTCATTCCTTTAACTTCTCCTAGCATTATGGGTGGAGTCATAATAGAAATAGCTGTTCGAAATTCGAAATGTTGATTCTCCAAATAGATTATTGATCTAATCGACATTTCGAATTTCGAACACCAATTGATATGACACAGCCCACAATGTTTAATGTCTTAATTCTCTGTCTAAAGTCTCAAAGTCTAAAAATTTAGTTTATAATGGCGGGCTAGAAAGCTAATTACAATAGACATTCTTGCAATGCTTTATCAAATTACTGAAGTAACCCTACCTACTCTTTGGTAGGGTACAGTGTGGTAGCGCATCTTTTTTGCGTCACAGACACACACACAGAGAAGTGTGTGTGACTACGTTTCTTCTATACGCCTTCCCACAAGGGTAGGCAGAGGTGTATAGGTAGTACCCGGCCACTTCCCATCAGATATATATTTCAGGTGTCAACGTGACAAATGGCAATGCTAACGCCGTTACTCAAGAACTAAACATACGTCTGAGAATTTCGTCTCAAACGTAAGCTGGTTTCGTCTCAATGTTTGTTCTAAAGCTTGTAGAGTGATATATCCTTGTACTTAAGCTGAGAAAAATCAATTGGTACCTTAGGGGTTCGAACTTGCAATCTTTGTGTTCCAGCATACCAGCAATAAACAACTTGAATCACTCGGCCACCACGGTTCTTGATAATGTATGCTAATATACCTGTAAGAGTTCTCCTCCGTATTGATGGCGTACTTCTTAGTAGGTAAGACCATAACGTTGTCGTAGACCCAGTAGGAGATGGCGCGAGGGTGCGCCTCCGTGTGGCAGTCCACCGTGACGTCCGTGCCGGCGGGCGCGCCCACCAGCTGGTTGGGTACCCAGATCATTGGCGAAACTGGAACAACAACAGGCTGTATACAAAAGATACATACAAATCATCACGCTGAGTTCCTAACAGGACAGGCAGAGAGTAGAGCACTAGTTCTGTCCAGACTATTCTTAGTCCCTCTAGATATGCGCTTAACGCTGGAAAGTTCGTTTTAATTTTGGACAGCCTTATTTATCAAGGAAGCCTATAGGCTATGTAGCGTTAGCGTATGGGAGCGGAGCTTTTTGATAGGATCCGTTGCGTGCGCTGCGTAAACGGTAAAAGTTACGCAACAAATAGTGCCCCACGGCCTCACCCGCGAAAAAAATTTTTTGCCAGAGAAAATAATTCCAAATAAATTTCTTTTTACGAGATTGAATTGAACTAGCTATGTGACATTGTCCCCAAAGCTGATTTAGTAAGAAAATAAATAATACTTGCAATCAAATGAAGATTCTCGTTTAGAAAACGATTGAACAACAGTGACTGGAGTCCATAGAACGGATGGTCACAAAGAGCAAGGAAACTCATCTCGTCGTTTATCTTTTAATTCAAATGTCTTTGTCACTCGCCAACCATGGGATACACAAACGGGAGTATAGCATCCGATATTATAATCATTTACAAGGAAATATGGGAATTTTTTTTGTTAAAAATCATGATTATTACTTACGTTTGTGGTATTTTAAATTGTTCTTCATCAATAGCAAGCAACTTGGAATTTCTAAAAAACATATTATGATGAAGATACGACTGATTTTAATGAAAAAAAAATATTTACAAAAAGTCTTTGACGTAGGGTTTTTAAGTCCTGAGGTTATTAGGTAAGTATATAAATACCACTCAATTTTAAGGTGTATTGCATACATGCATACATATCATCACGCCAAGTCCCTAACGGGGTAGGCAGAGAGTATAGAGCGTCAGTTCTCTCTAGACTTACATACCTCTTTCGCTTCGTCCACATTCATTAGTCTCTTCATACATGCTCGTCGGTTTCGAGTACTCGTAATGTTCCCGTCCTTGAGCGTCCGATCGATTTGATCCAGGTAGTTGGAACGTGGCCTTCCTCTGCCTCTTCTTGCACACACTTTTGCTTTGTATATCTGTTTCGGCAATCTTTCTTCACTCATCCTTTCTATGTGTCCAAGCCAGCGTAACATGCCTTTCTTCATCTTTACAATCACGCCCTCATTCACGCCAGTTGATTTGCGAATATCTTCAGGTGTATTGCCTTCTAAGATAAAAACTTTATCCCACATGGGTGGTAAATGTCTACATATATCCCCCAATTCAGAAAACTCTCATCCTTGAAGTAAACTTATTGCAATTCACTTATTACGTAAGAAGACAAAACAATTCGAAATATGAGTTCTTGATTTTCTTTATCTTTGAAGGTCTAAAATGTGTTGACTATGATAGTTCAATTGGACACGTGGACTCCAGGAGTTCCTTGATCAATCTTTAAAGCTGCGAACACTACGAAAACAATTTATAAACTTTCAATAAAATAACTATCCATATAGTGTCACAGATAGCAGAACGTGCGAACGTT
>JACCPG010008673.1:0-23632 GCA_016069955.1 Drepana arcuata
GCTCAATGAGCGGACAAATAAAGGGATCGGTCCGTAGATATACTGTTAACCGGACAACAGGAAGCGTCCGGTGAAAAACCTGATCACCAGTATCTCCATAAGACACGGGAATCTCGCCTTCCGCTAATTACTTACGATATATTGCGTAACGGTGAAACGCCGGGAAGGAGGCGGAAAAAACGTGCTCTACAGGATGCGAGTTACCATCATACAAGATGAGCTCAACCTAAAAGTAGCCCTATTTCATTATTGAACAAGGTTTAAAATGCAATGATTATTTTGAACACATGCACACTTTTAGAATATCTATATTCATATTTCGAACGATCAAGATAATACTGAAATGGTCTCCGATCGATCGAAGGGATTATAAAATTTGCACTCTATGTTATTAACTTTAGGATCGTCTTTAATATGCACGGCAGCGGTCGCACCGGTCCGTGTATGCTGGCGTCGTAATTAAAGATACCATAGCAGGAACCAGGAAGAGTGTCGTACTATCTCAACAGTTAGCCGGAAGTCGCTCGATCTGTGAGTTCATTCATAAATGAGCGACTCGACGCGACAATGTGGCATGACAGGTTGACGCACCGGACTATATTGGCCTCTGTTTACACGAGCAGTAGGCTTATATTGCTGCAGCAGTAGAGTCGAACTAATTAAGCATGAATGAAACGCACCATTTAATTGAGTAGAAATGTGAACAAACATTGTGATAGCTAGTTTACGGAGTAGCGTAAGTGCTCTTTTTGGTACTCGTTTCGTTCCCTTTGTTATTTAATACTCATGTTATTTGTATACGGAAACGTAATATACTTAATTAATTGATAACATATAGCAGAATTAAGAAATATTTCGTAATATTACTTAAAAATTATTCAACGTGCAGCTTACAAGCAGACCTGTGTAGGCTTGTTCTCAATTAGGTTTCCAAAATCCACAAGAGCTCGCTGACAGATAAAAACACAAGATTCTTATGCGGCAACAACCAATCATAAAAATCAGTATCAGAGATATTAATCAAGCGCTTACTTACGATCAGGTAAACCATATACCACCTCCGTTGTAAGAATAAAAACAAAACAAGGAACCATAGAGTTATAAATTAGTCTCGACTCCCAGACGCTGGGGCGTCGTGCTCAGGTCAAAGGGCGAGGCTCTGATTGCTGTAATCGAGTTAAGGCGGACAACTAAACAAAAAGAGTAGGACAATTAATGGAAGCGTGGGTGCAGGATATTTCCGCTCGTAGATTAGCGCCGTCGCGTGCGCGCCAATGCGGTCCTACAGCAGGGCGTGTGTGTGTTAATATGAAATACTGTTTCGTCTCGCTTCTAATTGTGAACTTTAGATGGTCAACTCAGACTGTTTGCCCAAGCCATTAAATATGAGTAATTATTTCGTCTAATATATATGTGTTCCCGTGGTGACCCATTGGTTCCAGCAGTCGGCTGCAACACAAAGATTGCAAGTTCGAATGTCGACTGTACCAGACAGTTTTTCTTCGAGAGGGGACCTGCATTTGAGAAGAAATTGAATGACGTATAGTTGTGCTTGAGAAACGGCGTGTGTGAAAACTACCTACACATCTCTGCCTACTGCAGGGACTATTTGCGGAAGACGTAAAGATATATCATATCATATGGTATATCTTTACGTATATATATAATGATATAAAGAAACTGAAAAGTTATTGAAGGAAAATATTGTGAGAGAACCGACACACGTCTGAGAATAAAAACCTGTCACGTTAGAGGGGGAGGTAAAAGAGGAGTTTTTTTCTTTTCTGATTACCCTTTTAGGGAATTTTTTGGAAAGTCTGGTAGATATATAGCATCAGAAAGTCAAGAAAATTGCCTTAGTATTTGTAACGGATATAACTTACTTGTATAACGACTACAGACTGGTGTTAATGAACAAAGCAAGAATACCTAGGTGTTAAATTGTTTTAGCTATTATTTAGCACCCGGCTCGGTGGAATGACCTAATGTTTTATTTTATAGATTTTGTGAACACTTCATTTAGACTTTATTCAATTTTTACATTAAGTCTATAGTCCATTGAATAGTCGGCGAAATATTACGAATATTTACATAAAATATTGGTGCATATACGGTTTACGAGCACACTTACATATTAAATAGGCAAACATATTTTAGTAGGTTGCTACCGAATTTCAAATAAAATTGTAAAATGTTAGACAAGAGTGTTATTCCGTTGATTTTGAGGTCTAGACATTAATGGCCACGACGTGGAAAGGGTAAAAATAGTTTTAATGTGTCGCATCCAGTCCGTGAGTCCTTTACATTAATCTTCATTTAGCACTGGAGCTGCCTCGACTGAATCATTACGTGCGTGTAATGCTCGATGGTATCATGAGGATAGCTTTAATGTGTACTTTTGTAAGAACACGTCAGTACTTTACTTCTAACAATCGGTCTCTGGCGTTGTATTTTTATCCAGCAGCGACCCAAAAGCATGACTCTCGATATCATCACGCAGAGTCCCTCACGAGGTAGAGAGAGTAGAGTTCTTTCTGCCTACCACCTGAGGGACTCGGAAGAAATAAGTATTACTGTTGCAAACCATCTTGGCTCCGTCCTGCGGACAGCGATTTGGTAGACAAGTCTTTTGTTTTTTATTTTATAATTTTTTTAATCAATTTTAACTGTACATTAAAATAATATATTAATTTTGATTAGTTTTTAGACTAATAGGAAAAGTACAAAATAATAAATAAACAGAAATGTAGGTAAGACTTGTTAATAGATTACTTTTCTTAATTTGTTAATAAATAACACCTGGCTTAAGAGTGAGTGAGCTCATCCAGCTTCTATACATTTGGTATAATTGGCAATTAATATTATGCATAAGTACATCCGATTGAAATAAACTTATTCGACAAGCACCTTAACTGCGACGTAAATAGTACCATATCGCTACCTGTTTGGTAATAAGTTCAAATACACAAGATATACAACAGTTAACGTCTCACAAGCCGTTCAAGCGGCGGAAGTGCCCAGGACAGGTTCTTACGCGCCGGCGCAGATCTGAGGCTAGCCCGATTTCTACTAATTTTATTATAACCAATTATATTTCTATGGCGAAGAAAAACATCGAGACGAAGCATGCGTTTGAGAAATGAATCAAATAGGAATATGTACAATCGTGGTTGAGAAAAGGCAATGGACTCGCCATCTGTCACGTGTATTGTATACACCTTCGTGGACCCTTGCGAGGCGTGAAGATATATTTCTATTGTGTTCAAGTGGTAACTTATTGCAAGTGCCTAAATAGAAATGAACGCTAAAAGCACCAGACGGTCGGGATGGAAAAAACCCGATCCGAGCAAGCAATTTCGATACATTCAAATTACTTTTGTGGGTCCAGGATGTGAGCACTTAATTATGTCATTATAAAAAAATCCGTAATAAATATTTTGTTCAGCTATAGGTAGGTAGTGCTTTAATTTTGCAGCACATTAGTTGAGTAAGGTAGCGACAGGAAGTACGCCGCAGAGGCCGGACGCGCGTATCTAGCTACCGTATCCATCTCATTCTCTTTGTAGCTCCATCATAATTTAGTGTCTCACTCCCACACTCATAGGGCTATCCTTGTTCTACAAAAACAAACTTAAATTATGCCCTCTCCCTCTCACCTGAGTCCAATCGCATGTGTTGCGTAATGAGGCGGTCAAATTGTATTTTGTATCTTGCTTGACCGTTATAAGTTATTGCGGCATCATCTAGCTACAGGGCGAGATGAGTCGGCCACTTCTCCACGGGCTACTGTTTAATAATACACATTACAAAGCACCTAAATTTGTAGAGCTATGTTTTTTAATGAAGTTTTTTATATGTGGCTGACGATCTAGCTCGTTCCATTTATTTAATGCGTCACTTTTATTTATCCGTTGAATATCGGCCTCGTATAACACGAGAATATAAAAATAGTGCCGTATCTATTTAATGCAAGGCGGCTCAGGCAACCAGAAGCTGCGCCCGCGCACCAAGAGCGGCTAGAAATCATCTCCACGTCCGGCCATTCCGCCAGTTGCTGTGTTTTAATTATTAATGAAACTGGCCGACGCGGGAAAGCCGCACTACGCCCGGCTCTGCTTCCGCTCGCTGCGCTTCATTCATAAAACCGAACGCTCCAACAAAAACGTCTTATCTCTTATATACAGTCGTTCCAATTCAATCTTTAACTCCATCTAAAAGAGCCTATAATACTTGGGCAAAAAAATTACGAGTGCCTTTAACATGCCTAACAGATAACGCACAGAAATAGAAGTTGAAAAAAGTCGTAACTCAAAGAGATTACATGCGAAAGTGGTTTTACCATGGATAGCAGAAAGTTGTTTTCCGCTTGAGGAAATGTTTCTAATTAAGCCATATAAGGTGCAAACGTTCTCGGTTGATTTACTCGCTTGTCGTGAATGGGATGCGTTCTGTGGTCGGTGAGGTGCGAAGATCTTGTAATCTGTGAATGGAGTGACCGCCGTCCACAGCTGGGAAGTCGACTCCGGCGCAGCGACATTCACGTTGATACAGTGTTTGTTCGCCGACCAGCCGGAAAAACTTGGTGGTGTCACGTTTCTTACTGCGTATTGCGTTACAACGATGGAAACTGGCAAACCAAGATCAAGTTAATTCTAATTTCTACTTCTTCCATGAGGAGACTAGAAATGGTTACATTTAGCTAAAATACTTAGAAAGTGTTACAAATTGAAACGTATGGTACCTATGTTAAATCTCTTATATAAAAGAATTAATATATGCACTTGTTTTTTTATTTATCAATGATTAAAGTAGGTATAAGTTAACCTTATAATTGTTGATACAATCTAGTGTTTGTATGAGTCATGCGGTCGGATATAAGGCGTCAATTCGACAGGAAATTTGGTAATATGGGAAGTCTGCTAGACGTAAAAATGATCATGTTTCGAGATTTATATTGTGCAATTAGGCTCTTTAACGGCTACATCATGAATATGTATTATCAATAAAAAGATTATAAGCCACGAATGAATGGGCGATAAAAATACTTCTTCTGAGCTGAGAGAACAGACCAGTTACTTGATCAATCCCACAGAATTAACCAAATATATACATACATACTATTACACTATGAACACCTCACGGGGTAGGCTATGAGAAAATAATGCTAGTTCTCTCTAATGATAGTAAATATATAGAGATAGAGATTTAGGTAGTTGGAATGTCGTCTACTTCTTTTTATTTGTAACAAATGGCATATGTTATGAGAGCACTAAGAACGAACGGATGTGGAGTGAAAATGGGAAACTTTGTGGTCAACTGCCTACTATACGCCGATGACGCGGTTTTACTGGCGTCATCAGAGGGCGAACTGCAGTCACTAGTTACCATAATGAAAGAAGAATGTGAAAAGAAGGGGCTGCGCCTAAACGCTGGCAAGACTAAGGTATTCGAAAGAGATGAACAAGTGACCGAGTGTGCTATATCGGTAAATGGGCAAATTCTAGAGCAAGTGAATGAATTTGTATATCTAGGAGGCATGTTATATGATATTGAAAGAAGGATAACTGCCGAAAATAAGGTGAATGGAGCCATGTCGGCGTTGATGGGCAGTAAAATTCTGAGCAAGAATGCTCGAGTTGCTGTCCACAACGCGATATTGGTACCTGCCTTATTGTATGGCAGCGAATCCTGGGTATGTCAGAGGAAGTATGAAAATAGCTTGAATGCAGTTGAGATGCGATCTCTTCGAAAAATGTGCGGAGTAACGATATTAGATCGAATCCGCAATGAAGAGATTCGCAAATCAACTGGCGTGAATGAGGGCGTGATTGTAAAGATGAAGAAAGGTATGTTACGTTGGTTTGGACACATAGAAAGGATGAGTGAAGAGAGATAAACAAAGCAAAAGTGTGTGCAAGAAGAGGCAGAGGAAGGCCACGTTCCAACTACCTGGATTAAATAGATCGGACTCTCAAGGACGGGAACGTTAAGAGTACTCGAAACCGACGAGCATGTATGAAGAGACTGATGAATGTGGACGAAGCGAAAGAGGTATGTAAGTCTAGAGAGAACTGGCGCTCTATACTCTCTGCCTACCCCGTTAGGGACTTCGTGTGATGATATGTATGTATGTATGTTTTGCAGCTCATTACAATCACATAATAATTGAAAGTAGCTTTGCTACTATTCATTGCGGATATGATGTTAAGTCGTTAAAATAAAATTAATATACATATTGATAAACGTATTGAGGGACATTCTGCTTTATTTTATAGATAAATGTAGCAGAGAAGCTTGGCTAACAAGAAGCGCATTGCATAGACATTTTACACAGACTGAAAATTACTTCGTCCATGTAGAGTTTATTTTTATTCTTCGATGTCAATTAACTATATATCGTCAAAAATATCAGCTAATGTATCAAATTTCAATATTGAACGTGTAATCAATGGATATTATGATCGGTAATTGGTTTCGGCCATCGGAACCTCTGCGGCGACGTAGTCCGGCCTGGCTTCTCGGAACTAATCCACGGTTCGCATACAAATTTCAAGTATTTTCACAAACAAAAAGGTTCCGGTGCCACACTGTCTGCAACCACAAAAGGGCTTCTTTTTATGAATTGTTGGTACCTTAGAAATGCAACTAGTAATCAATTTAATCTAAAACCAACCTTATTTTCGTGTGCTTTAAGCGTAAATTGCGATGCATAATTGTTTTCGCCATAATGATCAATGTTTTTGTGCTACCTGCTCACAATATGGTGGTGCTTGCCGGATATAGCTGGATCGTCCCATGCATGGTTCGAAATAAAAAAGGCATATTTACGATTATGCACGAGCGATTTATCGTCGTCACTCGATACTCGCGGCCAAAGCCGCTTGCTATTATTGTATCAAATTACGGAAGATATAAAGGAAGCTTTAAAATACAAAATGCAAAAATTCAAGCTTTTTTTAGGCAAGTAAAAGATCTTATGAACAAGGGTCACAATTGTTTTTCCGTCTAAAAGTGTTTATCGAGGTACAGGAGTTTTCAGGAGGTCAGTTGAATATTGTAGTGGAGTATCGCTACTTTTATTAAGTGTTTGGTTTATGCAATACATACAGATATCAGCACGCTGAGTACCTAACAAGGTAGGCAGAAGGAGTAGAGCGCCAATTCTCTTTAGACTTACAGACCGCTTTCGCTTTATCCACATTAATCATACCCTTCATGCATGCTCGCTTTTCGAGTACTCTTGACGTTTCCAACCTTTGGTGTCCGACCGATATGATGTAGGAAGTTAGAGCGCGGTCTTCCTCTGCCTCTTCTCGTCTCCTCTTTTCTACTTTATAATTAAGCCCTCGTTTATACCAATGGCTTTGCGAACCGTCCCTTTATTGTAATCTATAAGTTCAATTCTAGCTACATGCTGAGTGATTCAACATAACGTTGTTATTGCGTAATACCCTAATCATTATCCATTGTCTATGGTTCCCACCATCACGGATTACATGCTGCAATTTCACTGATTGAGTTTTAACATAATCCGCCAATTGCATATTCCAAATGCCACAAGCCAATATATAATCTCCTCACTCTTTCCCACAATGGTCCCCGAAGGGGTAGGCAGAGGTGTGCAGGTTGTACCCACACACCCGCTTTCCGCAAATATATTTTAGGTGCCAAGGTGACAGATGGCGAGTCGATCGCAGTAGCTCGAAGCACTCGGCTACCACGGCTATAAGGCAGTACCTAATCAAAAATATATTCTCTCTGCGTTAGGACTATATACAGAATTCATACAACTCATCAGTTGCGTTTTGCTTAAATATAAATGACAATGTCATACGCGTCATACGGCTCAATTAACGAATGTCACTTGTCAATTGTCAAAATTGGGACAGGTTGACACAAGTGGCAGCCTGCGAGTGCTGCCATATGTATTAATTCAGATTACAGGATATATTACTTTCGCACGATGATTTATTACTGAAAACTGGTTATTATTTACACCGGATTGTTTTCATTACACATGGTCAAACTGGCATACCTTCTAAGAAAGGTTTGATATGTAAATTATAAATATTTTTAATTTTGTGCGGTATCATTACACGGTCTATATGAGATTACTCTATAATTGTTTAATAATTTGTGACCTGTAGTTTCACTTTAGTAGTAGTTAGTAGAAAATAAATTGTTTTTTGGTAGATTTTTAAATAAAATATATTCTGTGTTAATTCAGCTAATCCAATAATCTATCGTTGTGCCAATTTATGCCCAATTCCGTTCACCCGTTCTGGAGTAATTGAGTAACAAACATCTTTACAAACTGTCGCATTTGTACTATTAGTACTGATGACAAAGAATTAACAACAGGATATATACAGACATGGAGACAAGAAGGCGCCAGTTAGCAGACCGCGTTCATCCACATCTAGTACTTTTTAAATATTTTTCGAGCACGCTATAACCTTATAATATTTTATATCTCTAAAATACTCATAATTGTGGTTTATGTAGAACATTATGAACTAAAAGCGTAAACACGTCGAGGAAAGACAGCGCGTCGACAGTTGGCGTGTGTTTTGTTTATTTAATAAAACCACATCATTAACGTACACAGAACCATATTAAACGCTCGTATAAACTTTGGGCTGGAATACTCCTTACTGTATTTTTGGTCATTGTGAGCTTACATCTACCAAACTAATAGTTGTTATTATTGCTTAAGGGATATTTCACAAGAATTGGGTATAACTGATAAATTTGTGATTTTTAGTTTTAATAAATTCAGGACACAGTTTCATGAATTTATTAAAACAGTACAACCTAGTCACACAGTTTGATATATTAACATCTTTTTATATTTTTTATTATTTTATTTATATTTTTCAGTAGGCACTTTGCGGTGACACGTATTTCAATGCTTCCCGAAGTTACTGAGGATAATCCTACGCAGTAGTTGAACTAAACATGCCTCTATGTTGTATAATGTATTGAATGAGCAAGTTTATACAGTTTAACGCTGTACGTTATCGACGTACGATATAGAACATTGAATAAGGACCTGTTTTTAAATGAAAAAGTAAAAGTCAAAGAGTATTTTATCAGGTTTCTTATAATATAAGAAACGCGCAGCATATGTTATTTTCATTAGCGAATGCATCACCGGCCAGTAAGGAACAGCTGGTTATTGATCAGTGGGACGTCTTCAACAAATCAACACATTACAATTTCGAAACGAGCGCAGTCACCGCTCCGTAGTTTCGAGAAATGATCAATCATAAAGCGCGAGGTGATTTTTCACGAGGACATCCACACTGCGTTTTGTTTTCCCAAAACATAAAATTAACCCACCGATGAGGTTTAAATATAGTTTAAAAACGGCGAAAATAACAACGTGTCGAAACGTCGTCTCCCTCACCTGTTCAGGCAGACAGCGGCTATTTATCTCTGTGGTTTACGATATCATTTTAACTGCTTGTTTTCAACATAAAATACTCATATTCCATCTACCTAAACGTTGATTCCAATTAGACCAGACGATCTATTTTATTTGCAAGAGGCAGTCATGTTTATGTATTCAAAATACTCAATACATAGATCCAATTGATATGCGTGACGCTTCTAATTCTAAGCCGTGCGAGAAGAGAACGAACACTGAATAGAGCAAAAACGGAAGTTCGACTCGTTAATTGATTTTTACTTCAATTTAAACGTTACGTAATAAAGCCTAAGACCCAAACGAAATTAGACGTTTAAGTTAAATGTCAAGCAAAAAAGAGGTGATGGTTTGTACGTGTTCGAAGCTGGACAGACCAGTAGCCATCAATGAGTTGGTACTTTTGCCGCTAGTTAATAATGTGGGTTCGTGAGTGACTAGAGTCTGTCAGTGAATGAACTGGGACCGGTTTGTTCTAATGTGGACCACTTCGTGTGCACTCATGTGATCACATCGCTTTACATACTCTATTTCAAATCGTTCTTTATGTTCGTACAATGAAGTTTGGTGAACTCTAAGCCGATAAATTAGTGCGATTTTATTTGTTTGCGGCTTGGCAACTTCAAGGGTATAACTCGGAATCTTGCAGAAACATGTTCACACCCTTTTTAAAGGCTTGCTGTACCCTCAAGGAGGGTGGCAAACAAGCACGCAGCCCGCCTGATGGTAAGCAGCTACCGCGCCTATAGACGCTTACAAGATCAATGGTAACGCTCGCGATCGGCGATTTCAAATAAGCCTACATTGTCTTATAAGAGTGGTTCCTGTCCTTACCTTTATTTCTCTGCAGCTGATAATACTTTCAATTAATAGATCCATTGGAAATCATATATGTATTGGATATGTTACCTGTAACAAAAAAACAATCGTTTATATTTGCAATATTAATACACTTACTGTAATATTAATGCACTTGTGTTTCTGCAAAAGATTGTTGCTGTATTTCAGTAGGCTTGGTCGTAAATGGGCAACACAGACAGATGATGTGAATATGTTTGTGAAAATATATTACACAGTATGTATTCGTTTATTTTCACAATAACATCACCGTTTAATACAGAGTTATATTGTTAATAAAAAAAACGGTAGTTACACATGTATGTACATAAGATAATAACTGGATTTCAACATGTATCTTCGCGCACCCTTGCTTGTACAGTTAGCAGGAGGGTGATGATAATGTATAGAGTAACTGTCATACGTTAGCTACGGAAGAGGCGTGGTCACCAAACTACTTCCAATGGGTAGTGTCTGAATGTATCTGAAACCTAACACCACCTCATTATTCTCAGCCTTTATGTACATCACAATACGGTTTTTTTCAATATGTACAGTTATTTTCATCTGATTTATGACCGTTATGTTACTAAATTATGCATTTTCTAAACGAATTACATTTAAAGTAAAACGGTTACTTATGGTCTTAAAGTCTACATTGGCATTGACAGTTTGCGAAGAAGCCAATTAATGAATGAACATATTAACCACATAAATAAACAGGCTTTCTGTATATATTATTCAAAAAAGCGTCCTTCCGGTGACTAATTTAAACACGTATATTGGTATTAATTTCTCACGCCAATGTGCCATCGGCTGACGCGCTGACAGCGATGGGCTACGCAGCGCTCTAAACAGAAACATTAAACTATTTCCTAATTAAAACTATTAAAAAGTTGAGTCGGCTGGATAGCGCCCACTTCCGCATTAGGTTATTTGTGGCGGGTTAACCCTTCACCGGCTATTAAGGGACTGTCGGGGTTAAATGAGACATTTCTCAAACTCCGCTGACGTGCTTAATGAGATGTCGCATGGTCTATTTTCAGCCACACCGCTGGTACAAAGTAACAAAAAGTTAACCATGAAAATCTTTGAGATAATGAATCTCTCGTACCTTTGATTGAAAATAAAAAGACCAATAAAGACATTTGTATGTGTGGACTTAACTAGCGTAGCGCGCGTGAGTCTGTGTGCATGCACACTACCATACAGGTAGTGTGCATGTTTCTTGAATGATTGGTAAGTGGAGCGGAGACTTAAGTTGATCGGTCCACGTGTATGGTTTCGTGAGGCTTCATTGATTGCGTGATCGTGTCTATCGGCCTGTAACGGTTGCCACAGCAGAAGTGTGTTTCAGCCCAAAATAATTCAAAAGTAAACTTTAACATTCAAATAACAGAAATCATAATTGTGATATTACACCTCAACGCTTAAAATGTACGTCTAGGATTTCTCTTTTGCTTCCGTGAACTCTACCTTATATTGCCTCAGTAGATAAGTAACTTATTATCTTATTAATTGATCACATTTTAACATGTGCAGTGTAGAAACAATATAGGTTGTTACAGCAATCAAAGCACTACTGTACGAGATGTTATCTGTTAGATGATGCGTCGCATCTTATCGAATGGAGGCGAGTGGAGGCTCTAGTTAGAACTCCAGCGTTATTAGATGTAATATTAATCCATAAACAATCCATTAGGCTTACATGGAAAAAGAAAGTACCAATCTGTTCTTACCGGGTCAATGCTAAACGTATTATAACTTATTTTTGAACGCCTTAAATTGTACGCTTTGGCTATTTAGCTTTTAGTGAATTGAAGGCTTACACAACATTCGCTGACACATGACATTAAGTTAAATAATGCGCAAGGATTTACAAACATACAAGGAGATTTAGCATGTACAGAGTAAACGAAAATAGAACAGTTGTCTACTAGAAGTTGTTGGGTGTTATGAATATATCCTCAAAAGACTATGATATAAAACAAACAGCTTCAAAGATAACAAAATTACAACATTACTAAAGACAATATAATCCATATTCACTCCTAAACTCTGTGCTATCTATGAATGGCCGTTTGGTAATTTGGTATTTACTTATCGGCTTTAGAAAAGATCCTTTTCTGTTAGCGTTCATGCTATCCGATGAAGTAAAAAGCAAGGAAAAAATTTTTCGCAGCCAACATCATTGTCATTTTTCATACTTTCATGACCAGCATAATTTTACAATCTTTTTCTATAAGTGTACACCCTCTGCAATATTATATGTATGGCAAAGACTAACTGAGAAAAAGTTGTACCGCAGCTAATGCTATTGGATCGCGTGATCTCTAACAGAATGTATTTAGTGTAGAGTTGCAGATCAAAGAAAACGTATCTCTCATAGCGTAGGTATTGAGACGTCAGTGATTAGGTACACTCGACAAAGGCAAATAGAAAGAGTTGCATTAAAGACGAAAAAAAGAAATTAATATTACAAAACTCATATTTTTATTATATAATAATACTGTGGACGAAGCGAAGACGAAGCGTCTAGAGAGAAGTGGCGCTCTATACTCTCTGCCTACCCGTTAGGGACTCAGCGTGATGATATGTATGTATTTTATATTAATATTATTGATCTAGAAGCTATGTTGGTAGAAAGCGAAAACATTCGGTAATAGCTGCAAGCACAGCGACGACACCGACCGAAGGCAGGCAATGCGTGATAGATTTTAACGCGTCTTGTCTGGCTTTTGTATGAAATCACTGTTATGGTTGCAAGGAACAAGGGGGTAGATGGAAATTAGCGACAGGAAACTGTCGCAGAGTTACTAATTCTGTTGGCCTCGTGGTAAGTTTCAGCTTATCTCCAAGCCTCGAACCTGTTTCGCACGCCGTGGGAACACGCTTACATGCGCAATAATCCACCTTGCTTCATATATAGGGCTGGCAACACTCAACGGCGCCGACAAATCAATCTGTGCTTTCACATTCTGATTGGGACATAAATCGCCCGGTTTCCTTTCAAAGCGATCAACTTTGCCCGCGTTTATTACCAATCATTTGTAATTAACTGCTGCTTAAAGCTCAATCAAGATTGCTTTCATTTCATTTCGGCCGTGAATTGAAGTCAAATTTCATCGTATCGGTAACCCTAGCTTTAATCGCCGGTGGCGGCATCCCATTCATTGGATCGCGGCGACGATGTGTGGGTCACCACGCGCGCCTGTGTGTTTGTGTGTCTAAATGCATATGCCCGGGCTACCGTTACAGTATGGACTACGGATAAGTATCTCTACACAAAATTATCTGTCCGTCGAGTACCATGGACAAATGCTGACCTCTTTTTTTGACGCTCGTTGTAACACGATTGTAATCTCGAAATGTTATTAATAATGTTGGTATCTCAATAAGAACACAATAAATGAATGGTCTATATTAATGTACGGAGAGTGGCGAGAGAGGTATCTATTTTTGTTTAAAATGAATGAGTTACTCGTAAAAGACCTACATTTAAGATTCATGTTGTCGAGAAGAGATTCATTTTTAAGTGGTCTTGTGATGTCATTGGGTAAAACGCTAATAAATTTTAAAAGCATTGCGAGCACCCTGCGATAAATTACCCTTCTGAGTGGTTAACCCTTTCACTCTGCTCCTGCAACGGTGGTCTGAGATTTGTAAACGTTACAGCATTGGGTACCTACTTTAGTCGAAATGGAAGAAGAAAGAGTTTTGATGTCAAATTGCGAGATGCAGAATATTTACGCCTAATCACAACGGTCCCTAAAAGCGTAAAAAAAGTAGAGATATAACACCCTTATTACCGGAGATATATTTAGCTTCAAAGGCGATAAATGGCCTTATATAGAATTGCGACAACCCTTTTACATATTATAAATGACATGTTTGTTACTCAGTCACACCAGTAACTTGGCACTGATATACATACTCAGCTTTACTAAAAAGTAAAGCACAAATTCGCCAAGTCACATAATATTAAAATTATGTTATACGCGGGTTAACCGCGGGGCACAGTCACAAACGTCATAAAAAAGCACCAAAGTTTTATTGTAAACTGATTAGTCTAGATACTCTGTGGTGGCTAGTTCGAACTATACGTATTCTGTGGATCAATTCATGTTCCCAATAGGAGTGATCTGTTGCGTATGAGCGATATTGTCCGGCGGTCAACGGCACGTAATAACACGTAATAACACCGTCGAGTTAACTTAACAAGTCACTTATTGTTATACCAATAATGTAGGCTTGCATTGTATCCAATTTGGAGTACAAGGTATGTATCTTCGTGTGCTCAAATGATTGATATGTTAGCTTTCTGTCCATATTCTTTCTAATGGATAATTTGATCACGACTGTTTCGTTTTTATTTTATTGGTGTAACAACAAAACTGGCTTCTTTTCAATTAATATTTAGAGAGGAATGATTTACTTTGGTTTCAATAACAACAAGCTTAGAATAAACTGCTAAGGTTAAGAAAAGCTTAATCTTCTAGTCAGTCTAGTCTGAATCCATGTCTCTCTTCGTAATATTTCTTCGTAAAAATATTAAAATATCCCGATATATAGATACGTCAAGCGAAGTAGGAATCGCGAAAATCTGGGTACAGACGGGCTTGGAAGTTTTCCCGCAGCAGAGCTTACGAAGGCTGTTAAAATTACTGAATCGCAGGCTTAGCAGCCGGTTATCACTGGCTTCACGCGTTTTAGTGATGGCAATTAACAAATTACAAGCCGCTATTTAATTACGACATTAATAGAGACACGCACTCGACCGTCGGTAGCCGATCCAATCACAATTATACTTTTAGAGGATAATTGTTCGTAAAAAGATTGCTGCACTTTTTTGGTCTGCGATATTGATCTTTAAATCTATTGCCTTTTAGTATCAGCGCTTATATACACTTATGTAGCTCCATAAGCTGTCATTATGAAGACGGAGAAAATAAAATAGTAGGTTACGTTTTTTTTGCCGAATGACCTTAGAGTGACCGAAGTGGCCGGTAGGTGAAGATTGCCGAAAACATACCCCATTGGTTTAAACCGATGAAATTTCTCAACTTCGTTATGCAACGAGTTTTGTCGCGAAGGCATGCATATCATCACTCCTCACGGGAGAAGATTAACTTATATACCTCTTTAACTTCATCGACATTCATTAGTCTCTTCATACAGTTCTCGCCAGTTTCAACTAATCTTGATGTTTCCATACTTGGGTGAGTGTGAAGAGTAATAGAATAAGAATACTTATTGCGGTCGGTTGTTGTAATATCTTAATATACAATAAAATAATATAATGTATCTCTGGCGGAAAGTGTGTGGATACTACCTCTAAGTAAACCTCTCCATACCCCTTCAGGGACCTTTGTGGTAAGGCGTGAGGATATAATAATAGTTCACAGTTAAATTCTTAACAAGCTAATGTTACATCGTCAAGTATAGATTTAGTTCCAAGTAGTTAGTACCTAAGTAAATCTCAACTAGATCATTGATCTCTACTCTAGAGATCGAGAGCCCGGCGGTGGGAGGAGGCTGCGTCGAAACACCTGCCGCCCAGGTACTAGGAACCAGTCTCTCAACCGAACATTATATGACCTAACAACATTCAACAATCACTGTAAACCGAACTGTATGGTAATTCGAATAAAGCTTCTTACTAAATAACGGTACATAGCGTTTCTGTCCTTCTGGTTTGGCGAATGAATCGTAAAGCCAACCTAGTCGGGGCACAAATCTTGTACAGATAATCTCAGCTACTTTTACTATGGCCAGTTAGTTAAAACTGCCGAGTTTAATAGAACCTTTACAATGCCATGTGATATTATAACGATGCCAGCCACTTTACCCGTTATTCTCTAGGTCTAGGTACAGGAAATTGAGCTACTGAGGCTTAATAAATAATTATTATGTTTTATTCAAAAATAAAAAGTCCACTAACGACGGAATACCAATATGTATATACAATTATAAACTACGCGAGTACGAACTCAGTACGAAGTATGTATCAGACCAGATGAATTTGGTATTATTATTCTTTATTTCAAATAAATCATATAATTAATATGTTTAAATATAAATATATATATATATATATATATATATATATATATATATGTATATAAAACCATATTTAAAAATATAAAATATAGGGGCCCACCGGTATCGGGATCCCGATCCAAGGTACCGGTGGTTAGGGTCCCATAGAAAGAAGTCTCCTCACAATACGTGCCGTTTCGAGCAGTACTGCTTTCTGCATCAGGCACTTTATCCAACTGTCTAACGAGAGCCTCTTGAGGTGTTGGTCGAGTTCTTTGCCATTAGGCCATTATTATTACTATTATTAAAACAATTATTAGTTATATAAAAAGTAAACAGGAAAAAAATACTGATTAATGAGAGAAACATAAGATATACCACATAATATTACATATTAAATGTTCCGCCGACGAAGTGGGTGCAATTACATCTCTGCCTACTTCCTAGATAACCTTTATAACTCATGCAGATCTATCTATAAATATACACAGGACACGAATGCCAGTAAAAATAAAATGCCAATTGCGAAACAAACGCATGTTCCGAACAATATTGCTCGACGTATCTTAGTTAACGTAACTTTTTGTAAACCTAGCTTTTTTGGCTTCTTAGCCTGCTCCAAGTGGACCTTGCAGTCACATTTTAGTGCTGCTAATAAAACGCACTAATGCAATTGGTCTTGAAAATATAAGAGGAGATCGGTCATAGTAATGGGACATAGAGGGTTAATAAAACGAGGTGTCAATTTGTTTCCTCTCTCCACCAAACTTACACCTTATTTAGTTAGGGTCTGAGCTAATAATATGATCCGATATGACTAATCAGAGCTATGTATACATTTTACACCGGTAGCTACAAAGTATGCAATACAACGTACAAAAACAAGTTATTACTAAAATTAACTGTAGAGTTATTTAACCTCCAGACTTAATGATACAGTCAGTCTAAGGTGTGTTTGAGTATCAAATATTCATTTATTATATGACTCATATTTAATATTAAATGCTATATACGACATGACATGAAACCTTCTTTAAATATATCCTAGATAGGAAGAGGAGGAAAAGATTAAGAATAGGTAAAGAACATTTGTCTGTGATGACTTATTGGTCAGAGGTTGTGTGGAGCAGGACAAATGGACAGAGTTCCATCAGAGACGCCACCAAGAGAGAGACCAGCTCACAGATATATGACGATTCAATGCTTAAGCGAACCATCAATGTCAGTTAGTCGTGACTATGTAATTGAAGTTGCTTGATGGGGCCAGTACGTCCGCCTTGCAAAAGATCGCAGCCAAGTGGCTCGCCTAAATTCTAATTATTTTATTCACAGGAGACAGGGAATACTTAAATTACATAATAATTACAATTATCATTATTGGTTCTCAGATCTTTACAAAGAAAACTATATTGATAAAAGGGCTAATAAGGGATAGCATTTGTTCCTCGTGCTGGTAGCATTAATTTATTTAATTTTTATTAATACAGGTTACACCAATATACATTAGCCACTATCTTCCCCCATATGCCGAGGGGATTCACCCATAATTCCCTAAAGGTAAGTCACAATAAACGCTTACCATCAAGGCTGTATTTTTTACCACCTTTCTTGTACAAAAAAGCGACGACGTAGCGAGTAGAACAAACGGACGGACCGACACGCAGCAATTTGTCGACCGTCTCGGACTGTAGCGATCGAAAGTAATGATAACGATAATAGCCCCCGTTCGGTTGCTCAAAACTAGCCGGGAACACTCTTGGAACTACTGACCATCTTGGATAACTACGGTAATACATTGCCAAGCACCTACCTCTCGACATTAGTGAACATTGTAGGTTATTTGTAAGGAATCATTATCATTGGAAGAGAAAATACTTACACGTATAAGGACCAAAGTTGGCTATACTGCTGGAATGTTTGAGACTATTTCTGTCAATTTAGTATTACAGGCTGGCATTGGTCTGCCTGGCTTCGGTGCTAATTGCGGTTTAGGGTCGGATTCCCTTAATAAATTTACGTGTAATAAGTATATTTGTTTGCTGTAAAATATTTATATATGTTTGCATTTCAAGAACTTTTATCAGGCAGTTCATATTGGATCGACCAAACACTCAAGGTTGGGTACCTTAAGAGTACATAAAACCAGAGTGCATGTGTGAAGAAGTGCACGCATGTACTAATAAATGTGAATGATTCTAGAGTATCATCTTTCGATTCCAGAGAGGCGCTCTACTCGCTCTGCCTACCCATGAGGGACTGAGCATGATAATATATCACAGACATGTACGATTTTATACTCTAGAGACGATTAAGACTTTAATAACATTATGGTTTGAATTGAAATTATATGATGTTTTAAAAAGTTATTCTATGGTGGAATAATAAATTAAAATTAAGAAAATAAAATAGCGGAGGTCACCGGGATGTACGTGAAAAAACTGTTTTCTCCGAATAAATAATTTGAAACGCTTTCGTGGGTTTAACATGTCGTATCGTAGGCAAGCGCTGCTCGTTACTTCCCGATTAGCACCGAATGTCGCGATCCTCATTCCGAGAAACTAAATTCACCTCGACATATCGTTGCTTGATTAGTGGGACTCGAACCCCAGACCTTTCATTCTACGAACGTGTCGCGGAGACGCGTGCGCGCCGTTTGAATTCAGCCGACAAACGCACCGCCGGCCTTATCTCGTTTGAGAGCGATTTTTGTTCCAACAAGTGACAATAATAGCCTTTGTAGTTGATAAATATGGATTTTGTGTACTTCCTGTTACATTGGCGGGGGGAGACATTACCTTGTCAACTGGTGTAGGTAACCTGATTTAAACTTTCTAAACACATTCAGATATTACACGTATCAGGCTTAGTCTGTCAGGACACCGGCAGGAATGTATGAAAATAAATACTGTGATGAATGTGGGTGAAGAGAAAGAGGTCCTTAAGTAATGGACTCTATAATGGACTCGACGATATAGATGCCAATTTTGAGAAAAAACTAAGAGATATTATAATTTCTGTATGATGTAGGAATGTAGAGAAACAAACATACACTTTATTATTAAGTTTTTCATGGATATCAAATTGTTCCACGTACAGTTATAGGCAAAACGATGTTATTAACTTAAGTCATCCGATAATATACATATATCTAAAAATCAAAATTTCAACATGGAGTCACAATGTAAGCACACGATCAATTTACACAGAAGTAGTATAGTTGACAGTGAGTTGAATTTTGACAGTAATGGCAAGATGACGGGCGGCCAGCGGGAGCTTGTTATTTAATTAGAGCCGCATTAATTTCGTAACAGCCACTTCCGCCGCGGGGGCGCGTCTAGACGACGCTACTGGCTCTAGTTACTGTTCAGCTTCAGTTTATGCGGTCCTGGTATCGGAGAAATAAATTAGATTGAATTCCTAGCACTTGTTTACATAAAACGTAAGTCAAAAATCAAAATCAAAATATTTTATTCAACGTAAGGGACACAGGGAACCGTTTTAAACGTCACATACTTAATATAAACAAAAGTTACCACTGTTTCCAAGTAAAAGAAGTATGTAACTAACCAAAGTGAAGATTGCAGGTTCAAAGACATGTACAAAGAGACTTTTTTTTTATTAAATACAGTGCAGGCACTTTGCGAGGAAACTTGCAAATGCTGATAATAATTTATATTCGATAACTTGAGGTAATGTTACGTTAACGGCGGGTTTGTTACCCGCCGTCTAATAATCCTTTTAAAGGATCTTCTCATCAGGTGAGTAGATAAACTATGAATTTATATACCCTCGAAGAATTAGGGAAAATAAGGAGTACTTTTTAAAATCCGTTGTCAAAAGAACAAATAAGCAAATAAATAGGCGAAATAAGCCATCAAAACAAGTCCACGTTAAAGAGAGAATTTGCAATTTTTATTCATAAAATCAACCAGACAAGAAATTAAGAATCGAAGCATTTAAATTAAAATGCTTGAATGGTGTGCCTGTTAGAGCCTACGTACTTACTTTACCATCGAGTAAATCCATAATATTGATGCAAATTTACCGAGACAAACTGTGTTCTAGTTAATACGTCAAAAGCTCATTCACTCAGTACGAAATGCTATTTTGGCATGATGCGAGAGATAAATAAAACGATTCTTCCCGAGTCGTTGGTGAAACGTCCAGATGTTAGTTTCTAGGTCACACGATGAATGCCTACATGAGTCGAGTACTGCAAGGTCATGTGAGGCAACTCGCCTCATGTCCTTTTCCGCTCCAAAAACTTCGATGGTTGTGCAAACATCTCGATTCGGTCGCCTATTTAATTTAGTATGTAATTTAAATTAGTATTAAACATATCAACAAGACAGTGAATATATATATACGGTGTAACATAGCGAACCTAAATGTACCACATACATTCTGTATGTAACCTTACCTATGTTAACAAAATAAATAATTTAAATAAAATTCAAGGGAAAAGGACTTTGCGACTGGTGTACGATATTCTCAAGTAACCACAACTTTTTTCAACATAACTTAGATTTTTCGTTAGTTTAGATCTTTAAGCTTAATAAGGTTGGTTGAAGGTAAAGGCAGAGGTGTTATAAGACCGACTTTTCACCAAAGATATATTAAGATGCTAACGTGGCAGAAACGAGTCGTCGCTCAAATATTTTTATTTTAAAAATGCTCCTCCACACAATGTTTTTCTTTACCGTTAATCTCGTGGTGTGCCCTCAAATTAAATTCACAAGCTCGTTTGAAACATTAGAGGTAGGTACAATTATAAAGTACATAAATGTTCTTGAATCTGATACATAGCAGGTGATATTCATTACCCTCCCTTGCGGTGGTCGGGCACAAAATGTCTGTTTAATGCTAGACGTTTCAACTACAAATTTAATTTAATTAAAAATTATCAAATATAATCTATTATCTTCGCGTTTTTACAGAGAAGCCAAAAGGAAATAGCATTCATAAATAAATATAGTTTATGATACAGGACAGGTTACGGGGAACATTTACATTCGTGTCCGAAAGTAAGGTATTATTAGTTTAACCATGTCTCACCATGACAGTCAGATTGAAAAATCATAAGCCATAAAAAATGACAAGCCAACCGGAAATGCAGATCGTAGAGTCGGTGTGCGCGGCCGGACGTGCGCGCACGCAACTGGGTCGGGTTATTTCTGATTTGGCGGGAACCTGGCCGGAAGGGCCGCCATTGTAGATGGCCCGGGAACCCCGGAAAAACGCCTCACGGATTTCTCTCCAGTGAAATGTAACACGGCGGTTCTGTATACAGCAGCCGCGGCATTGTGTCGCCGCCATCACTATAACCCGACACCAATTCCACAGTTTTCTTTGGAAGCAAACTAGCTGGTTTTTGAGAGTTTATTTTATTTCCAGTCTCGAAACATAATCCGTACTTTTCGAATGTAGCCATTTAGTTTTCACGTTAAAGATATGAACAGGACGCAGGGTTCGTACTTTTTATCTCCAGGAGATATATAAATAAAAGTTGTTTTTGTTTTAGAATGTAACCACTCATTGGGAACACGATATGAGGGTCGTATTGACCCTACGTTGCATCGATGCGGGCGTTTGCAATAAACTTGCAAAGAACTCCAAAGCACTCTCAATTAGGATTAATTAAAGACAATTTAGCAATCCCAGATAACAAATGGTCACTTGACAATAAACGAGATTTATTAATTGTTAAATGTTCCCAAGATCCAAGTGGTCTTTTGTGTAAATTAACAAAGGTAGGGATAGTATTATTACTAACGTAACTAAATCCAATTTCGAATACCACTGGCATGTAACTAGTGTTTCTGAACTTAGCTTCAGTAATTTTTGTCACGAGCTTTTAGTTTTTACTCTAAATGTAACAGAAAACCATTAATTAACATAAAGGAACTATAAAACAGAAATATTAATTGAACAATTGTGGACATTCTCGCAGACATTATTATCTATGCTAATATTATAGAGCTCAAGAATTTGTTCTTGAACGCACTAACTTCAAGTTTAGAAAACTTGAAAAATGCTCTATAGGCTATATTATCATGCTACTATTATCATGATAATATAGGCAAATACATAGTTCTGTGTTGTCAATTAGGCTCATCGCAACATTGACAGATCAAACACGTCACTAAAAATTGAACTTGAAAAGCCTTCGCCGGCTAGGACTCCTAAGCCGTTAAACTCGAGACCCTGGTCCATTAACTTCCGTTGGCAATAACAAGACGTGGGAATTTAAGAGGTGTAAGCTAATATTATCAATGAAATGATCAAATCTCAGTGTTTGGGTACTGTTAGGAGGAAGTCCATTTCCACCTTTGAGACCGGGCCTGGAAATGCACTTCCTTGCTATTTGTTTTAATTGATGCCTTTGTGAATTGATATTATTTCCTTATTTAATTAGAGCGTTAACATATTCTTGAAAATGTCGGCCCTTGTGTCAGATATAGTTATTGCTATCAATTATGACTATTTATTTACTACCAGATGGTATCGGCAATTTCCTTTGTATGAAAGACAAGATGAAAGCCTTTCTATATAGTTTCCTTATGGGCGTTTTTGCCTTTGATCGTGATATTTTTTTTAATACATTTTCGTGTTATGTTTAATTTGGGTTGATATAGTTTGGCCGTGGTGGCCGAGTGGTTCGAGTAGATGCCTGCGACACAAAGATAGCAAGTTCGAATTCCGATTGTACCAATGAGTTTTTCTGAAGTACAGTGATTAGTTACACCACTAACAGTAAAGGAAAATAGCGAGAGGAAACCTGCATGCGTCTGAGAAGCAATACAAAGGCGTGTGTATAGTCGTGCTTAAGTAACGGCGATGGACTCACTTTCTGGCACCTAAAATATCTATGGCGGAAAGTGGGGGTGTGGGTACTACCTATACACCTCTACTTACGCCTTCGGGGACCCTTGTGGGAAGGCGTGAGGATATAGCTTTATATGTTTTTTAACTACCGTTTCTAACGATAGATGTCGCCTGTCAGTTTTCCCATTAATTCGTATAGTACCTATTGTCGAGCGTGCGGGGTTAGTGGTTTTCCCTTCCTGCGAAACTAATGGTAACAGGTTCGGTTGGATCGTATATTAATAGATAGGTAATTATAATATAAGTGAATGAAAACTGGTTTTTTTTTTAATAAAAATGGTAGTAACTAACACTATTGAAAATATAACGATACGTATGAAAATCGATTACGATAAACATATAATTAATATCCTTAGAGGGACATAGTTATATACGTCATTATGCATCTGTTCCTGCGTCACATAAATAACAGTTCCAATATATTTAGATCGCCTAGTTAGGTCT
>JACCPG010008677.1:0-10624 GCA_016069955.1 Drepana arcuata
GTGTTTAGTTCAACTAAGGAGGTATACCTATGTGTGGTGAGACATTACGCTTTTGTAGTGTTTGATCCCAGTACTATTACGGCTGTTCTTTTATTAAGTCATTCAAGAACGGCTGAACAGAATTGGATAAAGTTTTGCAAAAAGACAGATTGTTATCTAGATTAGCACATGGATATGTTTTGTTCCTGAAAAACTATTGGAATGATGGAATATTACGCACATATACATACGCATACGCAGCGCATCCAGTTAATAATGTTAATATTTGCATGATATACGAACTTTTTATTATTATTCGTTTTAGTACTTAATAGAACTATTGTTGCAAATATAGATAAGTACGTACGTATGAAACGTCGTACTGCTTTGTAATCTTATTAAAGAGACCTATATTTATTTGTTCACATAATCTGACCTTTTTCTTTCGCAAATCCTCTCGACGAGAATGCTCGAAATGAAGCACCAACTCCCCTTAATCATTGCGCGCGCTGAGTTTCACTCCAGAACATCTCATTCCCACCGAACAGCCATTAAAAAACGGAGCGTGGCTCCCTGAATTTAAAGTAGCTTGTTGTTTGACCGGGATGGCAGAAGAGGGAGGGCTGCCCAAGGCCGACCATTGTACAGATCCGGCCTCGGCTGAGCTCTGCACACAGTTTGTACAGATTAGATACTAAGGCTACACTTATCTGGTCAGGTTGGTTACATAACCTTCGGTAACGGTTACCTACTACTGGCCGCATATTTGCGATGGCATTTAGATGGATTTTGGGAACTATTATTAGGTTAGACAGCGAATCTCTAAAGGGATTTGCATTGATAAACTCAAGCATTCAAGCAACCATTCAAAGGCATATGTATAGTCGTGCTTGAGTAACGGCGATGGACTCGCACTCTGTCACGTTGGCACCTAAAATATATCCCTCGTGGTGTGACTAATCGCTGTACCTACTTAAGTTCAGAAAAACTCATTGGTACCGTCGGTATTCGAACTTGCGTTCTTTGTGTCGCAGGCAACTATTCGAACCATTAGGCCACCACGGCTACTTATATATTATAATTAATTAATGAAATAGTTAAATAGGTATTTTATTAATTATTTGATCTGTTCTTACGCAGGGCCAGGTGTTCCAAGTGGCCAGTACATCGATGAGTCGGCGGTAGCTTACTGACGAGGAAGAGAGTCGCCACACTGCTCGGTTCACTAACTTGTAAGTACAGTAGGTACAGTTAAAAGAATATAATTATTCCTTAAGAAAGACAAATTAAAAAAAGCTCTTATGTATATGGGCATTTCTCCACTAAATGGAAAATCGCTGTCCCAAGCTAATTTTGTGTAATAAATCTAAAAAATCATCAGTTTTTTCTATCAATACCGACATAGTATTAGGTATTCTTGGCATGCCACAGTTTAGTTAGTAATTTAATAATTAAATATTCGAGTAAATGAACCCCAAAAGTATCGAAACACAGTCCCCTGGTAGGTCCCTTTTCCAGAATTACAAATCTTGTTACAAATATTTCTTCTTTTGCCATTGATAATTGATTAAAAAATATCCAAATCTATTAACAAACAGGGTAAGCAACTTTACACATCACAATTATATTTGAACACTACAATTTTAACAAGATATCTATGTCCAAATGCTGTCCTCAAATTATTAAAACAGTCCCCTGTTAAAATTAGAAAACCGTGCTAAAGTCAAATTTAGTTTTGGCGCGAAACATTTAGATCCTAAAACGGAATGCAATCGGTGTGAATTCGTTTGGTTGTGAAGCTAAGCGGGCAGCCGTCATTATCTGCAATGATACTACTGCGTCAACTGGTAGACCACTCGTCTCGGCCGTTACTGAAAACAGTCCCCTGGTAAGCCTTTTTTCTTGTATTTTAAGAGTTATAATAACGAAAATTTGTTTAAAATAATAGATTATCTAGTACGTAACCACATCTGTTTCGTTTATCTGAATGTTTTCAAATGATATTGTTTTATTAAGTATTAATGTAAAAATAACAGTCCCCTGGCCAACAGTCCCCTGTCATTTCATAGCACAGGGGACTGTTTATACCACAGGGGACTGTTTTCTTAAGTTCTGACCATTAAAAGTATCGTCTTTTTTGTAGGTATTATCTTAAAATGTCACCAATAAAAGAAGCCACCTAAAACAAGAGAAGGAATATTAGAACGTATAGCTGAATATTTGAGATATCAACGACTTAAAAATTATCCTAAAAAAAGAAGGGTTGAAAGAAAAAGGAAAGGTATCAAAAAATATATGCAAAAGAAGATTAGTTAAAGATATGGGACGTCGTGAGGATAACGCTGTAAAAAAGGTTTGGAAAGAGCATTGTTCTAAGTAGAGTTAAAAATCATGAAAGACAATTATACAGAAGTTTTCCTGGAACTTTTCGGAGTGGCCATGGCAAGGGTGCTGATGGTGTTGGAGCTACGTGCAAGAGGACTGCAGATGCCATCGTTGCTGTAGGAGGTGACATTGACAGTTTGGAATCTTTTATTGAATCTGTGCAACAAAGATGTCCTGCAATTACAATGTTTGTGATTGACGATGCTGCAATTAATAATATGACTTTCGGTGAAACGGTATTCAGGAAGACGCCAAGAATTTGAAAAGTTTCAATAGTACCCTCAAAATACATCAGATTAAGTGTAAAATATCACGATGCCCTTTGGGATCACCGAAAGGTGCTGAGACTACCAAGTGATGAAACTTCACGTCGAGGACATTTACACAGACTCAGAATCCGAAAGCGAAACCAGGCTAGCCCATAACTCGCTGGATAGTAACATAGCAGAAACTGAAATTTCACAACTGTGTGACTATATCAATACTAATTTTGAGCATAGTGCAGGGCCCAGTACAATCAACCAACAGCAGTACAATAGTGTTGATTACGTTCTAGTCAAGTTTAACGTTTGAATATCGCTATGCTGCTGATATCACTCAAGTTGATGATGAGGAAGGCGAAGTAACAGTAACTTTTATGAAAATGTGTGATAATAAGGGCCACAAGCTTAGAATGGACGAAAATTATATTTCTGATGTCAGTTTTGACCAAATATTGCAGAAGTTTCCAGATCCAGATCTAAGTCAAGAAGGGAGGAGATACATATTTTAAGAATGGCAAAGAAAAATAAAGACTATGATTACTTAAATAAAAATACTAATTGTTTTTGTCCATAAAACATTCCCCTGGGTGGTTACAACAGTCCCCTGTCACGGATTTGCAAAAAATCGTCCATAACTCAAAAATCAAGAGGAAAATGTGTGGGCTTTTTTAAGATATATATTTAATTTACTATTGCCTTTCATTTTAATAACAAACATTCTCAATATTTAAAAAAAATACTACAGGACAGTTTTGTATGGACGATTTTCCAAATAGCAGAGAAACACCCATATACTTTAATACTACTTCGAATTCAAAATTAGTTATATTTGATACGAAAACGTCATTAATCAATGGAGTATACCTACCCCCAATCCATCAAAAGATATGCCGAGAGAGTAGAGCCAGTTTTCTTTGGACTTAAAGATATATTTAGCTCGTCATACACGATCGTAGACTTATCATTGAGTGTTCGATAGATTTGATAGGTAGTGGTCTTCCTCTTCTTACAGACACTTTATTTATAACTCTATAGAACATGCGGTCACAATAAAGGATTCGTTAAGATCAACCAAAATCTGCGTAGTTGTGTCCGCCTTTATATTGATCGTATTTTATTTATCCGAAAGTCGCGTCATATTTGAAACACCTTGATCTAAGCCATGACATTCAAACCGGTGCGTCTCTAAGGCCCAACAGAATACCTAGCTCAGAAGAATATTTGTAAAGGCATGCTACAACAATAGTGCAGTGACACGAGTTTTTATAGTGAACTCTTCATTAAAATCTCATCAGTGTGCTGCTAATGGTGATATAATAATGAATCGACTGTGGATGAGAAGAGAACGCAACACGAGAGTGCCTCCGGCGAATATTTATGATATTATTGTCTAAGGATATGATCTTATTTCACGCCTTCCCACATGAATCATCGAAGGGGTAGACATATCTGAAATATCATGCCCATTTGGCTCGATATATATATATTATGTTCCAATATAGTAACTACACTATCTTCTCCGTAAAGCTTGTGAGACTATCGATTTGAAACGGCAGTTTTGGAGTTACAAGAAAAGACTGGTCTTCTTCAATTAAAACTTATTGTAAAAATTTAAGAGTTACTCCCATTAACAGAAGTTATTTTGTTCATAGCCACAACACCAGAATACTGTATAATTTATATGAATCCATTATCCAAATCATAAAATGGACGTTGGTCGCCAATTCAAGAATCCCCAATCATCTGATACAATACGGTCGTTGCACTCCGCCTTGCCTTCGCATGTATCCAACATATACACACATAATCATATTATGTATGACAATTTAGGCTAGGCCGTTTTGTCCGTCCGCCACGCTTAGATGGAGATGCATTGAGTGACGGAAGTTGACCTCATTGGGACTGCTTTGTGATTTCTATATCAATAGTATCAACCTTTAGGATTATACTGTGGAGTAATACCTTAATATAGATATTATTAATAGCTATGCAATAAAAAAGGCAGGTTTCGTATGTTCCTAAAAGTCATACCTACAAATTATTTGTGATTGTAGAATGTAACAATGCTTTGCGAGCAAAATATTTATTCATATATCACATCGTTTATCCGCGTGCCATGCCTATATGGCATATATATAATTTAATAGCAAAATAAATCCAAACAGTTTCCATACTTCGTTGTTATGGTCAATTAGTATGCATACGCCATACCATAGTTGTTCGCATCAAATCGTGAAGCGACCGCACGTTCGCCCACTCGTGAGTGAGATTCCATACTGTCATAGCTTAGACTAATTAATGTTAAACTCTATATTGGAAATTCTAATATTCTGAAAGTTAAATACATAAGTCATTAGCGACACTGGCTTGTTTCTATATAATACGATACAAAGTTATACAATCATGTATGTTCTCATGTCGTAGCATGCACTCTCAAATAAGAAGGTTGAGGTGGAACTACTCCCCCTATTCACTGAACAAATCTTAAGACCTTACCACTTGGTAATCGTATCCGTAGTTACGCATGCGTGACGATTAAATGATAGTCGGCGCCTCACGCGCACTCGGCTAGCCATTGTATCAGGGTAAACCAATCGTAGACAATGCAGTTTGCATTAGCATTGCCCATCAGAATAGACCATTTGTTTTGGTTGGGTGTAGAAACCGAAATGTTTCCTCACCATTAAGCGTAAGATTAATCGCTTAGCTTAAGTTCAGAAAAATGTGATTGGTACAATCTGGGGTTGGGATTTTTGCTAGGAATTTTCGCATTACAGGCGACTCAAACCATGCGGCCACCACGGCTCTTTTATATTGACTTATAGGTCGATATATATAAGAACTGTTGTTTGTACATTGTGGGTGAGTGCCGGAAAGTCATCGTCCGAAACGTTTTAACACCTTGATAATGCTAGTGTTCGTGAGAAGTACGAATAAGATGACTTTGGAGGCGTACATGATAATGATAGCGTGACCAAATACATAGAAAGTTTGGGAAAAGTTTCCCGGCCCTCTTTTCGTTACAATTACATACCCCAATTAAACGTACAATTATTTAGAATAGTTAATAGTTAAGGAGACTATTCATCAAAATGGCTGACTCTGTTTACGGTACAACAATTATACACAAAGCTTTAAATATTTAATCGATTACCATTTTTTTTAAAGGCAAAATATTATCAACTTCTAGTCTAGGTTCGATTTTACTGTAACCTTAAAAGGCTTTCGTAATTTTTTCCGAGTCCCCCCCCCTTTCAAGCCTCACCTGATTAATTAACGACCCCTTACTATACTTTAAATGTTTAAAAGGGAGGTGTTTATAGAAACGTATACATCTGTCTCTTTCGCAATCTTGACTATTGATGGCAATAGCAAGTCATGGTAATCCCAATGGTTTGATTGAAACGTAACGATTAAATCTTGGTATATATTTGTGATTCATAAGAGCCCCCAGTTAGTGAGTAATAAGTATATCCGCGATACGCTGTCCACTTTCGCCTTTTCGTTTGATGCCAGCAACTTACTCGTGATGTTATTGACAGTTGGAACATTATAATGTTTTTATTAGCTTGGCTATATCTTCGTAAATGACTTGTTATTTTATCGCTAGTGTATTCGTCGGTAGGGATAGATAAACACTGTTGGTTTTAATTTTTATGTGTTTATTAAGTAAGGAAGGTTTATGTTCAGTCCTATAATAACATAATTAGGTAGGTTTTAATTTGAGCTCCCAAGTTTAAGTGTTAACTTATTTACTAGTCGCTACGTCTGTCCATCTATCTATTCCGCTATAAGCTCTAGATATTGAACGGATTTTGATTCCATAGCTAGATATTTTTCCTGCTAGTTTTATGTATATTCTCTTAAGCAATTGCATTCTTCTGACGCTTGGGGTGTTCGTTACCTACTCTGGTCGATTAAGGTAACAACTAAAGCTTCAAGATCACCCTGAATCTAACTTTATAACGTATACATTAACTCTTCTTTTCGATTTCACTCTCGATTGTATATGTAATTTTATTTGTGTTCGTTAATGATAGTGAATCGCACGCACGCTACATCACCGTGGTAAAAGTGGATTCCTTAGCAAATATGTGACTAATGTATTGAGCTGAAGAATGTATCCCGCATCTGATCGATCGTATGGCGTCATTGTCCAATATATTCGTATACTAGCCGTGTATCGCAGTTTCACCTGCTTTGAATTTAGATAAAGTATTAAATATATATACTTTTACAACTCCCATTTTTCTTTTAAAAGTAAAATAGGATAAGTACTTCTGGACAAAGTCAGTCGATAATATTTTAATTTTACACATATGTACATACATGCTTACCTATATATATTTATACAGCCAAGATATAGACTTAAACCTTAATATGCCCTTAATCATGACGTGATTAAAAGATGTGATGAATTATTTTATTAATTTTACTTTCATTTGAGTACTGTAATGTCTTATTTACACTTTGACGGCACTCCTTAATATTAGAATAGGCCCCCATCTGGTACTGTTCATATTATAATTGTATTTATTCTGTTAATTATTTAAAATGACGAGTGTGCATTATAATAAACGCCAAGTACATTATAAATTAACTGTTTGAGTGAAAGTTTGGCTATGATACATTTTGGGTAGATATATATATAGGTGATTTTTCTTAAATTTTACATTTGTCCCATTTGTAGAACGGCTACAGTGCAATGCCAGTGGTCCATCACGTCATGCCATGTCTCACCTCGGTGTCATAAAGTTGACGTCAAGAAGCGATGATGCTAACTATGATCATACGATATTGATAGTACTACACACCTATTGCCAGATATACACATACTGCCAGAGATATATTTTAGGTGCGATCGTGACAGATGGCGAGTCCATCGCCGGTACTCAAGCACCATTATACATTTGAATTTAATTTCAAACGTTACTTCATACAATGTCAATAAAAGAAAATATATTACAATATCAATACATAAAAATATATTAATAGTATTTATAAATTAAATTAGATATTTTATGATCCATGCATCCATGTAATACTTACGTCAAGGTAGCAACTTCAGTCACCGAGCAACCATCGCCATCAATGTATTTCTTATTAATTTTTCCGTTTCACAATGCAAGTTTGCTGCAATTCTCCGTCAGGTAGTAGTAGATCCTGATACTGGTCCGAAACCTGCACAATTAAGTAGGTATAAAAATAGCAACTGCGTATTAAAGCTTTCTTGTAAGTTACTGTTCAATAAATACATTTAACAGTCCAAATGGCTAGCATAAGTAAGCAGTCTTATGTAAATAGCATCCTAAAATATTCACTGCTTGCACTAAGAGCGCCTAAGTAAATGTTCAAGCAACGGTTCATGCTAAGCTCCATGCCTGACACGATATGTAACTTTCTCATGATAATAAGAATCTGAGGAATGTAAAGAATGGACAGCCAATATATTTATATATTTTGTCATGTATATCGTGAAGTACCCGAATGTTATATGTACGCCGTACATATTATTACGGCGAATCTCACTGGAATGTTAATAGAGAAACCTTAATCCGACTTCGGTAACTTAATTAACTAACACCATGTTCTTTTTTTTTCTTTACTTATCTTACATCTGCTTAGATTTTCTGTGAAGACATGATTTGATCCCATGAATGGGCAAGGTAGAAAACTAACTTTAATATTGTAACCAATTTGATTCATAACCTTCGGTTCTTGTGGTAATGAAAGGGAATAAACTGGGACATAATATTTGATTTATTAGTCTGCCTATAGGTCAAAGTGTGATAAAATTACACTGCTATATTCCTATGCGGACTGTGCTTGGCTGCCACTTTGTAAAAGTAGTAGCGTAGTGTAAAAAAATCTTGAAGAGAACCCACACGCAACTGGTTATCGACACTTATGCACACTGTTGTCTGACCTACGCAACCTTAACTATCTCTTTACTATTAAGATATGTGGGCTCTGACCGGTTTTTACCAGTTAGCATAATGTACATGTATGTTTATTAATAATCCCAGGATATGTAAACATATTATAAAGCGACTATATGTTATAGAAGTGAGGTTCACAGTTGGTCGACTGGTCCAATAATTTAGGACGAGAATATAAGAAATAATCCATATATCTCCATGCCTTCCACTAGGGTCCCTAAGGGGGTTGTGAGAGCCGCAACAGCCACATTTCGCTGGTGATGTATTCAGGTGCCTACGTGATAATAACTAATATGCGTCTTTGAATTTCTTCACATACGTATGCTGGTTTCCTTGTTTCTTGATCGTTAAAAGTTGGTGTTGTATAAATTAAGTACTTAAGTTCAGAACAAATTCGTTGGTTCAGTCGGGATTCCAGCTTGCAAGCATGTTTCAAGCCGCGATAGCAGAGTAGTTCTAGCAGTCGCTAGAACTACTCTGCTTTTGCGGCTTCTCAACGAGATATACAGCAAATCAAAACAAAAACTGCTGGACGGAATTACATGAAATTTAGCACACAGATTATTGAGAGAGTTGGGTTAACAAATAGGTTTTGTTTTATTCCGAAAACAAATCTCTCAATAAAATTTAATTCTACGCAGGTGAAACCGGAGCACAGCTAGTTTGAAATAAAGGTTAAACGTCACAATACCTATAATAGTTGACTGTCGTTACAAACGGGACATTTGCCATCTCGTCAGTGATACGAAAGCGTCGGTGAGGCTATAATCTCATTAGGGCGAAGGTAATACTTTTAGCGGCACACTTAGACCGGCCCTGTTACTGGGGTGTGGTACAAGGTCGTAGCGTTATGGTATTATAGAGCCGTCCTTGTCCCTTATATAGATAGCTATCAAATCACGGGGATTCGTTTAGATGACAATTTCAAAGACATTTTTGTTTTTACAGTAGAATATATAATATATCCTCACGCCTTCCCTCAGCGGTCCCCGAAGTGAGCAGATAAAGTGTATAGTGGTGTAGTGTGCACTTTCCGCCAGAGATATATTTTAGGTGCCAACGCGACAGATGTCGAGAGAGTAGAATATAAATGTATATGTTACCTATATATACAGTAAAGTTGAATTTTGTGTAGCTGGTTCTAGCCGTAGTCTAATATTAAAACTGTCCATACTAATATCCTTAGTTTTTCACGCTATATTTCCACCACTTAAAGACCGAACGAATGAAACATAGACAATAAGCGCGTCGTCGTGCGCACGCGCAATCGTTTGTTTCATCTATAACAAACACAACTAGCTTACAGTAATGTGTTAACACATTAAGTATTTTTATTGAACTGTCACGGATTAGGCATATTTAAAATTTCTTAAGGTTTGATGACGGCATTGGTGATCGTGTTCATGAATTATTTATGTTTAGACAACCATTTTACACGTGAGTCACTTTCCTACCCAGACGTTGTAATACGAAAACGTTAATTTATAAATGTGTACCTTCCTAGATATGTAAGATAACATCGTTCGGCTTGGTTGCCTGATCTCAATGCGAAGTGAACTACGCTCAGTGTAAGACTAACACAGGACTATGGACGACAAATGTACGGCTTGTATACTTTCTTGACGGGCGCAGTTATTTGTAATAATACAATTTTCTAACAGTTACTCTGAACGTTCGTTCCAGCAAAGTGATCTACATTACCTTGTCGCCTACTTTTGTTATTATTATGTACGTATAAAAATATACAAAAGAAGACATGGTGACTGGTGACCGAGTGGCTTGAGCAAATGCTTGCAACACAAAGGTTGCAAGTTCCACAATATCAAGTTGTTTTCTAATCAATTAACTTTAAAGAGAAAGTAATCAAACAACCATATTCATTCCAAAATATAATAATAATACACTATTGAAATATTTAATTAACTAAGACGTTGGAATACATGATAGAGTAACCTAAGCCTTAGTTTATATGGCCGCCCGAATGGGCTGTCAATACTGGTTTTAGTTTCCATGGCCGTTATCGTATGTACTCACCTTTAACCGGACATTTTATCGGAT
>JACCPG010008679.1:0-20695 GCA_016069955.1 Drepana arcuata
TGCGATCTTCCAGCCACTTGCATTATATCTACGAGTATATGACCAAGCTTATCGTTAGTTTTTCTATGTTTCCAAACCAACGTACCTTGCCATTCGGTCATACGTTTCTTATGAATTGGGAGCATCTAGTAAGTTTAGCATCTGGATACCTATAAAGTCTAGAAATTCATACGACCTTCACGTGTCTGGTTAAGCGACACAGTGATTAATCGCCACATCGCAATGTTTACAAGAGTCTAAAACACATCACATCAATCATGCTCCACAGTACGATGGAATTTGCGTTGATTTGGTTCACTCGTAAGTACGTAGAAGTGGGACCCTTATGAGAAGGCGTAAGTAGGAAGAATAGATCTCTACGTAATAATATATATATATACGACGAACTGATAAACTGCATAAGTGTTAAAGACGCCTTTGACATAAACATTTTAACTTTTTATAATAATTTCATTTGAAACCTAAAGCTGGGTTCATTAACTTCAGCGTAGTATCATGGAAACAATTGAATGGCCTTTTCCAGTAAACAAACATACACTCTATACACTTATATATACATGGATATGATACTACACTATTTCGAATATATATCTTCTTATATATATATCCTCACGCGTTCCCACAAGGGTTCCCGAAGGGGTAGGCAGAGGTGTGTAGGTAATTCCCACACACCCTCTTTCCGCCAGAGGTATATCAGGTGCCAACGTGACAGATGGCGAGTCCATCGCCGTTACTCAAACACGACTATACATACGCCATTGAATTTCTTCTCACACGTATGCAGGTTTCCTCTCGATGTTTTCCTTCACCGTAAAGCTCGTGGTGTGACTAATCACTGTACTTAAGTTCAGAAAAAGTAATTGGTACAGTCGAGATTCGAACTTGCGATCTTTGTGTCGCAGGCAACTGCTCGAAACACTCGGCCACCACGGCTCTTAATATATCTTAATGCTTATAAATTACGCGTCACGTTGTTTGTCCGCGATGAACTCCTAAACTACTTAACCGATTTTGATCAAATGTGCACACCGTGTGCAGTTTGATCCAACTTGAAGAATAGGATAGCTTACATCTCAATTTATAGTCGCAATATTTCTTAGAATTTCTTGCAAATAATTTGTCTATTATTTGACCGCCGCAATTATCTGTTAACTCCATACGATTCTAACAGATGGAGTGGAGAATGGTTTTGATTTTACAATTGGACCCGATAGGTGCCGCTGCGATTGTGCTACGGGAAATTTTACTTTATCATCCAAGCGAAGCTGGGGGTCACAGCTAGTATCTGTACTAATATTATAAAGCTGAAGAGTTTGTTTTTTTGTTTGTTTGAACGCGCTAATCTCAAGAACTACTAATTGGAATTGAATTTTTTTTGTGTTGGATAGTCCATTTCTCTAGGAAGGCTTTAGGTTATAAAACATCACGCTACGACCAATAGGAGCGAAGCATACATGAAAAATGTTGCAAGAACGGAAAAAATATTCCTTTTCGAGAGCTTCCGTTGCGTGCGCTGCGTAAACGGTTTAAGTTACGAAAAAATCATGTATGAGGGAATTGTTTCTCTTTAAAAGTTCTAAAAAAAAGTCCGCGACTGCATATGCCTATCTTTTAAGATTGACTCAGTATAACCCTTTTAATGAATAGGCAATGAAGTCCGCGATGGGCGCCTAAACAACTTAACCGATTTCAATCAAATTTGCACACCGTGTGCTGTTTTATCCGACTTAAAAGATAGGATAGCTTACATAACAATTGGACCCGATAGGTGGCGCTGCGATCGTGCTACGGGAAATTTAACTTTATCACCCAAGCGAAGCTGGGCGTCACAGTAGTATATACAAATATATTTCCATTTTTATCCAAAGTTTCATCGAATTCGAAAAACAATCTGGCTATAATTGTAAAACTGTCTTCACTATTTCTACATATTGTATAATTATGTGTATACTTTTGCATTAGATTTTAATAATTGAAAGATTGACGAAACAGATATACAAAGCAAAAGTGTGTGCAAGAAGAGGCAGAGGAAGGCCACGTTCCAACTACCTGGATCAAATAGATCGGACTCTGAAGGACGGGAACGTTAAGAGTACTCGAAACCGACGAGCATGTATGAAGAGACTGATGAATGTGGACGAAGCGAAAGAGGTATGTAAGTCTAGAGAGAACTGGCGCTCTATACTCTCTGCCTACTCCGTTAGGGACTTGGCGTGATGGTATGTATGTATGTATTTTAATAATTTTTTCTTCTAACAATCCTAAGACTGAAAGTTCTCTAGCACAAAATAAAATAAAGCTTGAACTGAACAACATGTCACGAATAAACAGAAAGTAACACGATTACACGGAATGGCGGGTAATTCTACGGATATGTCACAAAGGGACGTCACTTATCACAGAAATGTTCACTTTCGTGCTTGATATTTATTTATCTCGCATAATAATCCTTTGATTTGGTTTTAGAGTTCATATTATGTCGGCATTGCTCGCCTTTATGACTCAGCTCAACTTAACTCAGCCTAAATGCAAGGATGAGGTATCAAATGTGGTGCGAGAAAATATTAGTGTTCTATCCTGACGATGTTAATACACACGTAAATAAAAGCTCTTTGCACTGTAACCATTTTCCTCAAGTTATTTTTGCCGTGCAATGCCATGGTGGCCGAGTAGTTTGAGCAATTAGTTGTCTGCAACACAAAGATGGCAATTTCGAATCCCGACTGATACCAATGAGTTTTTCTCAACTTGAGTACAGTGATATTCACACCACGTGCATTACATTCAAGGAAAACATCGAGAGGAAAAGAAATTTAAAGCCGTATGTAATAGTCGTGCTGGAATAACGGCGATGGACACTCAACCTGTCACGTGTGGGTAGTGAGTGTGTGGGTACTACCTATACACCTCTGTTTACTGCTTTGGGGACCCTTATTAATTAATTCATTTCATTCAGTCATTATTTTGACACAAAATGATACGTATGAATTTCCAAATGTATTCAGCCGTTATAGCGTGGTTGAATAACAAACATTCACAAAATGTCATATTAGGATTTAATTTATTTATTTAGCAAATCGATCGGACGCTCGAGGACGGGAACATTAAAAGTACTTGAAACTGACGAGCATGTGTGAAGAGGCTGATGAATGTGGACGAAGCGAAAGAGGTATGTAAGTCAAGAGAGATCTGGCGCTCTATACTCTATGTCTACCCCTTTAGGGACTCGGCGTGATGATATGTATGTATTTATTAAGCTCGTCGTATGCCCAGTGGTATGCGGTTTACTGATATGACATACAAATCTATATAAATTAAACAAAGACGGGTCTCATTCACACCATTATAAATGATATAATATAATTTGTATATTGAGGAATAGCGAACTAGTTAAAAAGTAAAAAAATCTATTTCAAGTCATCAAATTTCACGTAAGAGTACAATTACAATTATTATCCAATTGTGAGATTGTGTGTGTTAATTTGCCATAATTAATGAACAATCGTATTAAATCCAATCAAGCAATCACAATCGTTGGTAAAAACCATGTTACGTGATCGGTGTATTGAACAAAAGCGGGGTTGGTTCATTGACCTATGAATGGTGTTTTGACATAAACCAATTTTTAAGATTTGAATTTTGAATCTCTCTGTCTTTTCGCCGACAATCATTTTCACATCAAATCAATCAATGTGATTTCAATATTTATGCATTAATATTAATAAGCCGTGGTGGCCGAGTGGTTCGAGCAGTTGCCTGCGACACAAAGATCGCAAGTTCGAATCCCGACTGTACCAATGAGTTTTTCTGAACTTAAGTACAGTGATTAGTCACACCACGTGCTTTACGGTGAAGGAAAACATCGAGACGAAACCTGCATACGTCTGAGAAGAAATTCAAAGGCGTATGTAGGTCTAGTCGTGCTTGAGTAACGGCGATGGACTCGCCATCTGTCACGTTGGCACCTGATATACCTCTGGCGGAAAGTGTGTGTGTGGGTATTACCTACACACCTCTGCCTACCCCTTCGAGGACCCTTGTGGGAAGGCGTGAGGATATATATAATATTAATAAGGAGTCTCAGAAAATAGACGAGTTGTCTTCTGGAAGTTATCAAATACTTAGAATGTAATGTACATTTATACATACATCTAGTATCAAGTTCCTAATCTCGATTTGAAAAAATGTAGGCCCGTGGTCGAGGAACAGTCGAGGAGCTACACTCTTTAGTAACTTAAGTTCTCTATAGTACTTTAGTCGGTAATTTAATAAACAATTTTTGAGGCAATCGTCTGCAGCGCAAAATTTGCAAGTCCGATTGACTGAATCAATTAGTTTACATACATACATACATATAATCACGCCTCTTTCCCGTAGGGGTAGGCAGAGACCACTTCTTTCCACTTACTACGATCCTTACATACTTCTTTCGCTTCGTCCACTTTCATTATTCTCTTCATACATGCTCTTCGGTTTAGGGTACTCTTCTTGACCTGACCTTTTTTCAAGACGTCCCTAATTTGGTCTAGAAACGTCCGCTTAAGTCTACCCCTTCCAACACTTTCATCCACACTCGCCTTATACACGTTTTTCGTCAATTAGTTTAACCAAAACTTTTTACTGCATTTGTTTAAGACGAAACACAAAGATGTATGTATCTTTGTGAAACGGCGACGGACTCGCCATCTGTCACTGCAGCACCCGACTATATAAAAACAATTGCAAGCAGGATATATTGTCCATTCCAGGGACACTGGACCAGTTTACACTGTTACAGGTCTAGTGCACCTAGTATCCATACGTATATGAATTAATTTAAGTTTCTCTATACAATATAATGTTACTAACAGCAATAAGTTAATTTACGAACAAATATATAAATTAATCTGAAATAAATTATTATTATTATTATATCTCCGGCAAAAAAAGGTTTTGTTACCTCTGCCTACCTTCAGGTCTCTTATAGGCGTGAAGATATTCGTAGTAACGTACTTTTAATATCATTGTGTTCCGTACGACTTTGCAAGTTACTGATAGGTGAGTCCCAGAGACCTTGTAAATCAACCCGAAAGTAACTTAGCGTAGAGATAAGATCTTCAATAACGTTCGTGGCGAATAAGTAGTGTGCACTCAATAACTAATATTAAAGATATACGATAAGAAAGCCGTGTGTTCTATCGGCGATCTGCGCTCTATTGTTCTTACAGACGTCTTGTTTAAGGCTGGTGTTCCGATGTGGAGCGATGGCACAGTTTTATCGCTTCGGCTATCTTTCGAATTTATTGTATCACTAAGTTAGCAGACTAGGATGTGGTCCGCCTGATGGTAAGCGGTATGAGCTTTTGTTACACCGTGGTGATGACTCGCGAGTTGTCGATCCTGTGACTTAAAATTTAAGAACTGTACTACTCTTATTTTTAATATGTTTGTAATATTTGGTAAATGTTACTAAGCTCATTGGCACCATACATTTAAAAATACAAATGGGGCATTTTTGACTTATGATTACAATAACACGTCATATTAAGGCCCATAGTCTACGCATGGTCGGTATCTAATAGGTATCAAATATTCCACTTGGTAACATTGGTGATAAAAAATATTGTACAATTTTTCTGGTAATAACAAAATATAATATTCAAATAGAATTGTCAACTGTATACTGTGTCAACCTTTGTTAGCTGCGTGTAAATAAACGGAAAAATATCCTATATTTTTATTAATCACTTTAGCATAACTTTATTGCCGATTTGGCAGGGCCGAAATAAAATTAAAGTTGGATAGAATCAGAACTTATCATTCCTATAGGGCTAGTTTAGATGTTTAAGTTTAAGAGCTAATTAGTACCTTGCTTATTATAATTTGTCATTTGTTTGACTTATTTAAAAGCCTGGGAAGACTGGCGTTCTACTTCCTTTGACTACTCCATTAAGAACTTGGTGGAATGCGTCATGAGCTTTGAACTATTTTACACAGCCCGCAGTAAGGACAAACATATAGTTATTTCTCGGTAAAAAACAAATTTATTCTCTCTGCGTTATCAGAACCTAAAATACTTTTATTTGCTAGCTTCAATCACATGTCGGCATTGTTGACATATCCATGCTTGCATGCTTTACACAGTGCGCAGATAAGTAGAGAACTTGTAGTTATTTCTCGGTAAATGACTAATTTATTCTCTCTGCGTTCTCAGAACCTAAAGTACTTTTATTCGCTAGCTTCAATGACATGTCGACATTGAGAACATATCCATGCTTGAAAAGTCTTAGTCTGAAAACTTCAGATCTCTTTCTTTCTGCACACAGTACCGCAAATGCCTCAGGATCTTTTGTGCTTTCTTATCCTGTTTTAATCATCTTATACATACATCTTTTCATATCATCTATATGATAGGCTTATACCTAATTACCTACCTATCATATATTCTACCGAGCGGCTATGAGTTCTGTGGGACTTGTAAGTAAACTTGTTAGCTTCATCTAAAACAACCCTTACGTGAAATATTGACTATCGTACATTTCAAATATTGAACATTTTGATTCTAATACGCACTTTAATAAGCCTAGCGTGTATGAAGAGGTTTATAAAATGTGATTGAAGCGAAAGAAGTCTTCAACTCATGAGAGAAATTTCTCTGCTCTCTGACTACCCCGTGAGTTACTCAGCGTAATATAATACAATAATACTCCCAAAAGCTTTGCTTAGTTAGCATAGCTATCGCTTCGCTCTTGAAGTGGCTAACACGCTCATCGCTTACATGAGAGAACATTTCTCTGGGTTCGAGGTGCCCATTGTTTTGTTTCGCCCTAATATAATTATTGTAGATAAGGAATGGCTTTCGTTATTGGATGCCTCTGTTATACGTCTTTCATTAATGTATTCTTGCGGCTGGTATTGTCTCCTTCGCACAATGTCTTCATTTTATACAGATGTTGCCCGGTCCTTCGGTGTAAATACTTGTAAGTAAGTACACACTCGGACTCGGAGTAAATGCGATGTCACTTATCAAACCAGGTAGCTGGCGTCTGGTCTAGTGGTTAGAGCTACTGACTGCGAAACTTGAGGTCGCAGGTTCGATTCCCGCTGAGGGCAGATATTTGTGTGATGAATATAAGTATTTTTACTTAGCCTTAGATGTCCTATGGATTTATATATATCTATCAATATAAGTTAAATATATATCGTTGTCTAGTTACCATAACACAAGCTATGCTTAATTTGAGGCTATGTCAATTTGTGTGTAATTGTCCCAAGGTATTTATTTAAGGTATTTATTTATACTTTATATTAGTATCAAAGTTACTGCAGTCCTGATACTCGCACAATATAAAGATCTTTATTTTTATAACGTTTATTTTTTTTTGCTCATTATTATATTATACGTTTTTGTTTATACTCAATAGATGACGTTGTCAACATTTAAAGCGAGCGATTAGGTATTACTGGTTGGAACTCGCGATTTTACCGCGGTAAAATAATAAAATAATAAATAATATCCTCACGCCTTCCCACAAGGGTCCCCGTAGGGGTAGGCAGAGGTGTATAGGTAATACCCACACACCCACTTTCCGCCAGAGGTAGCGTAGAGGTAGGTGCTAGCGTGCCAGATGGCGAGTCCATCGCCGTTACTCCAGCAAGACTATACATACGCCTTTGAATTTCTTCTCAGACGTATGCAGGTTTCCTCGCGATGTTTTCCTTCACCGTAAAGCTCGTGGTGTGACTAATCATTACTATAGTATTAAGTTCTTATTATATACTTAAGTTCAGAAAAAACTCATTGGTACAGTCGGGATTCGAACTTGCGATGTTTGTGTCGCAGGCAACTGCTCGAACCACTCGGCCACCACGGCTTCCTTTTTTATATAATTTACTTGTCAGTCATATTTATAGTCAATACAATATTTCATTCATAGCATTCATAAAAAAGCCCACTTCACGCATTCCAGTTCACGTATGAATAGTTTTCTTGTTTCCCAAACTTGTCATACGTTAGAAATGTACTAATTATTTCTCTGGCGTGTTGCGCAGTGTTCCACACACGTTGCCATGGCAACACTTGACTCAGTTTTCCAGTAACGAGTTTGTGAACAGTGCTCGTGTTAAAAATGCAGGCAAACTACCTTCAACTTGCTCTAAAGGACGCATGTGAAGCCATTCAGCGAACAAATACTGTTGTTAGGTTATTTCATGCGGCACAAAACTGAACTATATTAAGTGAGTACAGTCGGGGTAAAAGGGCCGTCACCTTAAAGTCGAAATTTACTTGTACGAGGGCAATTATCAGTCATGCGAACATTAAATTTCTAAACTAAACCGCAGTGGCGTTTTCAATGCTTAAATTAATAGCAATAAATGCGAGATACATTATGATATACTGACACGCACACACTTACCTTATAACGTATTGACGTTCATATGGATCTAGATTGGAGGTCAAAGGTGTATACTATATTAATCCTTATTAGCATATTAAGTAAGGATAATAATATATACATTTGTCGACTTAGTGCTTTAATTTCAAATGCCCAGTCAACGACGTGATTAAGCAATGGACTTGAAAGCCGACGAAGGTTTTCGTACCTTGTACACTGAGATAGAAAAATGTACGATGGCAAGTGCTTGTAATGTTAATACCGTTGCACGCTAAATCCTTTGTGATAAGTGATCTGTTAAATAACATTGTCGGCGTTGGTTTTAACTAGATCATTTTTTTTTACGCAATAGGCCTTATAAGATTATGTTACCCTGCATATCAAGACGCCAACTCCTTCATAGGGTAGGCAGAGAGGAAATAGAGTCTGTTCTCTCTAGACTTACAGTATTCTTTCTCTTTATGCGTTTCACTAGTCTTTTTATTTATTCATAAATAAATATAAATACTAATTGCCCCACCCAGATTGGCCCGGGTGAAAAAAAATCCTGATACATGATTCGTAAATCTAAACCATTGTCGAATCCACATGGTGACACGATTCAAATTCATTAAAATCGGTCGAGCCGTTTACGAGTTCAATGTCAAACACACGCACAGAAGAAATATATGTATATATAAAGATGTAGATATCAATAAAATCTATGTATAATATTATATATGAACTAACTTTAAATTTAATAAATGTCCCATAATTATGATCGCATCTATATATAATAGTCCAACTATGGTCGTCCTCTGCCTCTTTATTCTCATACTTTCACAGTTTTGCATGACTTTTCTGCTTAAGGTTGTCAATAAAGTTATTTTGTTTTGGTAAAGTAAATAATTCCAATAAAGTAATAATGTTTAGTAAAGTAATAAGCACAAATACCTATGTTTATTCGAGCTCATATTGTAAATAACTACGACAGAGATGATACAGAATAATACAATTTTATTGAGCTAAGTTTGCCAACTTACTATTTTCGCCAAGCCTCATAACAAGTCTTAAAATGTTTATATGTTTATGCTACAGCATTTAGGGCAATAAATGTTGTAGTGAATTTTATACCCGATGAATTGAATTATAGTTTAAAGAAAGCCTCGTGGCAGACGGTGGTAAATCATTTTTGACATAGATTTGCGATTTTTGTGAACTGCCAATAAAATGCGGTAAAAATAAAAAAAAGCCGTGGTGGCCGAGTGGTTCGAGCAGTTGCCTGTACCAATGACTGCATGTGCCGACTGTACCAATGAGTTTTTCTGAACTTAAGTACAGTGATTAGTCACACCACGAGCTTTACGGTGAAGGAAAACATCGAGAGGAAACCTGGATACGTCTGAGAAGAAATTCAAAGGCGTATGTATAGTCGTGCTTGAGTAACGGCGATGGACTCGCCATCTGTCACGTTGGCACCTAATATACCTCTGGCGGAAAGTGGGTGAGTGGCTATTACCTATACACATCTGCCTACCCCCTTCGGGGACCCTTGAGGGAAGGCGTGAGGATATATAATAATACCAAATCGAGAACAAGAATACAATTTAATTGTTTTTGCTAACTATATAATGTTAAATAACTTTATTTTTAATTTTTAAATATCTTTATATTTTATCTTTAGTAGTATGTAGATAGTACCCACACAGTGACTGATGATACGTCGCCGTAAACTCGAAGACAATATATGTGTCGTGTTAATTAGTCATTTATCTTAATTATAAACCTGTTTTATCTTGCATTCCCAGACGTCAAGCTTTGGAGAGAGACAAACTCATTAAATTCAGTTATGACAAAGACAAGGGCCTACTGTAGTACTCTTGTATTGTGGATTATGGCGGCCCTTTTATAAGGGCCATTAACGGTACTCCGTGAGATTATATTGCACAAAATGCGAAGGGCATGGGTAACCTACAAATAGGTATCATCGATACTTATTCATTATAACTCAGTTTCTTCATAACCTTTTCAGGCTTAACGGCTAAACGGAACGTAATAAAATTTGACATGAAGATAGATTGTATCTTAGGGTACTTAGCCCGAATGAGGTTATATTGGGGGTGAAATTTCTAAGGGAAATCTGTGACTCCTTAAGTGAGACATCAGAGTTAAACAGAAATTCGTGTTTTAACTTTAATATAAGTTATTAAATGTTAGCAAGTTAAGATATCTGTATATATATATATTCGGCCACCACGGTCATTTATATATATATAAATGAGCCGTGGTGGCCGAGTGGTTCGAGCAGTTGCCTGCGACGCAAAGGTCGCAAGTTCGAATCCTGACTGTACCAATGAGTTTTTCAGAACTTCAGTACAGTGATTAGTCACACCACGAGCTTTACGGTGAAGGAAAACATGGAGATGAAACCTGCATACGTCTGAGAAAACAAATATGCTCATCAAGTAAATACTCAACGCAACTTATTTAGTTAGGTTAAACATAGATGTGACTCTAGTAGAACTATCTCTGTAGCGTGATACATTATTGAAAGAACGCAATCTTCAAAGAGATTAATATTACGCACTGTAGTAAAATGTATGAATATTGTTTTTTCATAGGAAAAGCGCCCAAGGAAGTGAGTGAACAAGCCCAAAGCCCTTGGTTGCGGAGTTAGATGACGCATATCGCCGATACAATGCGAAAAAGAAACTCAAAGACACGCAAGCTTTTGTCACGCTAGTGAGAAAAAATAAATGTGGTGAATTTGTTTGTCCATTGCTCTCATACACAAATACAGCATCTAATTATAATTACTATCTGTCTATAAGTTGCGATGTTATTCACTTATAAGGCATTATACATCCGTTCTTTGTTACATTAAGTGAGCTATCCCCCGTTAGGTATAAACAAAAAAGGTTAAACGATTCGGAAATGGTCAAATTCAAAGTTGAAATCTGTTTTCTTCAGCGTCTGGTAGCATTCTTGTATAAATAATACAAAAAACTTGATAGTGACTGAATGCTGAGCGTCGTGGTAGCACAGTGTTAAACTCGTCAGAATTGCATACCGTTCATAGATAAAGGCCTCGAGTTGAACAATGCGCCATTCCACAAAGAAGCGCTTTTTTGCACTCGATATAGCGCGTTCACGAGTACGCAAGGGTTGTGTTGACAAATATTTTTTCTCTGCCTTATTATCGAATACATTTTTTTATTTTTAAAATAACGTTTGTTTGAGTAGGCTTATCTCAGGAACTACTAATCCGATTGAAGCATAAGACAAAAGATCGTTTATCGAGAAGTACTAGTAGTCCCTTTTTACCTATAGGAAAATTTTCGCAAAGGCAAATCTATGTGTGCAGAGATGTCTGCATTATATATAATATATCCTAACGCCTTTCCACACGGGTTCCCGAAGGGGTAGGCAGATGTGTATAGGTAGTATCCACACACCCACCTTCCCCAAGAGATATATTTTAGGTGCCAACGTGACAGTTGGCGAGTCCATCGCCGTAACTTAAGCACGACTATACATAAGCCTTTGAATTGCTTCTCAGACGTATGATGATCTCTCGATGTTTTCCTTCATCGTAAAGCTCGTGCTGTGACTAATCACTGTACGTAAGTTCAGAAACTCATTGGTACAGTCGGGATTCGAACTTGCGAACTTTGTTCATGCAGGGTACTACTCGAACCACTCGGCGATAGTTTATTATGTTATAAATATACCATAAATAAACTAAATCAAGCATAAAATGGAATCGTGATGTTTGAGTGTGATATTAGGAGAAAAATGCCGCACACTTGGATCGGAAACATTTAGAAATCGTCAAATAAATACGTTGAAATGGTTATCAATCAAGTGCATTATTCAAAATAATGGACCGTAAAAGTGTTTGAAAGGTATCGTTCTGTGTTCCGCAGAGAAAGCCATCTGACCTGTTGAATCGTCTCAATATTACAAACACAAAGAAATAAAAATGTTAATCTCCGTTAACGAAGCAACAAGCACCCAATAAGTTCTCTCAACAATGCCCCTATTAATCCGGATACGGTTTAAAATCCCCTAGCAAGACTTGAGCGACAATTCATAAAGTGAATACAAAGACCAGTGAAATGTCGCAAATGGTTTTGTTCGAACTTCGCCTTTGTGTCCGCAACCCATTGTCTGTTGCTAAACAGAAGCCGTTGTCAGATCTGTTGTGGACACGAGGCACGATCGACGTATGAAATTTGTACATTATATATATAGTATTATATATATATACGAATTTTATGTTTTTTAATATAGCGACGAAACCAATTTCAGCCTGAGATTTTTAGGACGAGTTAGTTATGACCGTCATGAAATTTGATACTTACATACATACATCATCACGCCGTGTCCCTAAGGGGATAGGCAAAGAGTTGAGAGAGTTGAGCGCCATCTTTAGCCACTTTTGTTTCGTCCACATTCATCAGTCTCTTCATACGTATGTATACATATATGTATTTACTTATTCATGACGTTCGAATCCCTGAGTGCCCAATCGGTTCGATTTAGGTAAGTTTCACCCATCTGTTCTAAATGTCCTAACATTACTTGTCTTTCTTTATCTTCACAATTTTCTTTTTCCAAACCAATTAATTTCATGTATTAATTACTACAAAACAACACGATCGAAGTCGACTCGTACAATTGCGGGCACACAAATCTGCTAGACAGACGCAGGCAGGGCTTAAGTCCTACTTGTACTTAGAATTGAATTAAGCAACGCCCGGCCAAGTTCCACGGTAATCTTGGATCTAACTTAGCTGCGCTTGCACTGTAACTTTGTGTCTTGTGTATAACTAAGTTTGTTTTTAAATAGCATTTTGACTTATGAATACATACGCTGAAGATTTTGGGTAATGTAAATATTTGTCGAGCGAACTTACTTGTCATACCAACAATTCACACTTGTTGGGATGTTTCTTCAATACTTGGTATAAACATATATGTATGTACATACATAATTATAGCTTCACACCTCCCATTAGGGTCTCCAAAAAGGTTGGCAGAAGTGTGTACGCCCTAACCATACACCTACTCTCTGCCGGAGATATATTTTAGGTACCAACGTGACAGATGGCGAGTCCATCGCCGTTACTCAAGCGCGGCTATACATACGCTTTGATTTTTGACTCAAACGTATGCATGTTTTTCGGATTCTATTCACCGTAAATCTCATTGTGTCATGATTCGGATGATTCGGGTCGTCGTCATCGTCTTCGAACTGCTCTATTACGTCCTATGTCCACCTGATGGTAAGCGGCTACCGGCGCCTTGCGCTTAGGTCACTAGAGGTATCGCTCATGGGTTGCCGATAAGATGTTATAGTAACTCAATGGTCGTGAAGTTTGTGTAACCTGGAGATACATTAAGTTAGGCTGGGGTAGCTTACTTCTTGTGTTTTTATTACGTTTGACATCTTAATTTCAATGGAAATTCGAGTTAAATAAAAAGACATTGTCTCTAAATATGCTGTGGCATGAACTCACTATTTTAAGTATTCCCTAGATGGCAGGGTAATTAAATTATGGCAATTAAGTTTCCACTGGGGATGTAGTTAAGTCTTGGATGTCTTATGCATTTGAGCATGTTTAACGGTGATTAGTTTATGCAGTATAAGCTTGGGACTTGGTCAATAAGATCTCTTTCTAGTTAAGGGTGAGTTTTCCTTAATACATCGTACATATCATCACGCCCAGTTTCCCATGAGGTGGGCAGAGAGTGTAGCCTGCCGGTTCTTTCTATACTTACCACTTTCGCTTCTTCCATATGCATTAGATTAAATGTTCGCCGGTTTCGGATACTCAAGTCATTACAATCCTTGAGTATTTCAACGGTACGATCTAGGTAGTTGGAACGTGGTCTTTCTCTACCTCTTCTTTTGATCATTCGCTTACCAAAAAACGGCATATGGCTTTGTCATTCTGCTCTTTCTCATAAAGATTTGCTCATAAATTTCGGTTACAAAAGTGTTTTTAAATTAACAATTCGTTTCTGTCTCAATAGTAATAAGTGGTTAAGATCCTCCAATAAGAGTTGTAACCACTTGATAATAATGTTAGAAGTAAGGGTACTTGTATATCTGACCACTGGTTTATTTGCGGTCAGTACTTAAGTTCAATTGCCAGAACGCGTAACGTTTAATAGTCTTTGCAATGCTGTCGTTACGTCTGCGAACTGGACTGATATCGAGTTCCTCTTTCACACACGTTCACCCTCCTTGTTATTTACTAGAATCGAAATGCAAATTTCTTATAAGGCATATATATATATATTTTATATACCCCGTATACATATATTTATATATTATATATATATTCATAAATAAACTAAATCAAGTATAAAATGGAATCGTGATGTTTGAGTGTGATATTAGGAGAAAAATGCCGCACACTTGGATCGGAAACATTTAGAAATCGTCAAATAAATACGTCGAAGTGTTTATCAATCAAGTGCATTATTCAAAATAATGGACCGTAAAACTGTTTGAAAGTTTGAAAGTTATATTACATATATATAAATATGTATATATACGGGGTATCTTATATATCCTCACGCCTTCCCACAAGGGTCCCCGAAGGGGTAGGCAGAGGTGTATAGGTAATACCCACACACCCACTTTCCGCCAGAGGTATATTAGGTGCCAACGTGACAGATGGCGAGTCCATCGCCGTTACTCAAGCACGACTATACATACGCCTTTGAATTTCGTCTCAGACGTATGCAGGTTTCCTCTGAATGTTTTCCTTCACCGTAAAGCTCGTGGTGTGACAAATCACTGTACTTAAGTTCAGAAAAACTCATTGGTACAGTCGGGATTCGAACTTGCGACCTTTGCGTCGCAGGCAACTGCTCGAACCACTCGGCCACCACGGCTCAATATTGAATTGATCGATCCCCGAATGTAAGCAAAAGTATTTTAACGTACGTAAAATTTTAAGTACAGTGATCAGTCACACCACGAGCTTTACGGTCAAGAAAACATCGAGAGGAAACCTGCATATGTTTGATAATATTCATAGACTTATGTATAGTCGTGCCTGAGCTACTGCAATGGAATAGCCATCCGTCACGTCGGCACCTAAGATATATCTCCGGAGGAAAGCAGGTGTGTGGGTACTACCTACACACCTCTGCCTACCTCTTCGGGGACCCTTGTGAGAAGGCGTGAGGATATATTATTGTATACAAAATTAACCACTTTTCGATTTAACTTACGATGGCGACATCACTGACGTTGTCTGTCGCCCTTGTCATACGAATTTGACACGATTCAAAGACGTGTATCAAAAACATACGTCTTTGTATCTCTGCCCAGGCTGCAGGCCCAATCACTGTGCCTAAGCTTAAAAAGTTATTAATACAAACCGGGTTCGAACTTACAATAATCATACTGCAGGTGAAATATTAGTGTGGATTAACATTTCACTACATAATTTTAACTATTACTTGCAAAATATGTCACATTATCTGTTAACTGACTGCAAAATAGTCAAGATAATATTTCACTACAACCGATTTTCGACCCTTGCTATTTTGCAATAAGGCTTAAAATATAATATTATTTTGTAAAAGTGCATGCAGTGCTATTGGAGAGCTAATGACCCCATGGAATCTTAAGCAAGCACTTTTAGACGCTGAAACAATTGGCAACGGAGATGCTACGTGATACTTAATGCTCCGTTAATGGGGCATTCTATTTAAATGTAGTGCGAATATATACAGAATACAGGCAATGTAGTCTATACTAATAAACAAAATTTGAAGTGTCTGGAATATTTTTTTTGTATATCTGTCTGTCTGTCTGTCTCCGTGTCTGATTGTAGCGGCTAATTTTCAAAACTTAATGGCAGATTTGGCAGGAATTTCTCTGGAAATGTAGTCTATACATACTTATAAATTTTTCTATGTGTGTCTTTCTCCGTGTCTGATTGTAACGGCTAATCTGCAAAACTTCAGGATCGATTTGACAAGAATTTAACTGGCATATAGCTTATATTATAACATAAAGCGGTTATAACTGAGCCGGGATGGCTGCCTTGTTCGAGTAGTCGCCTGCAATACAGGGATTGCAAGTTCGAATCCCCACTGGACCAAATATTTTTTCTGAACTTAGGTACAGTGATTAGTCACACTACGAATTGTACGGTACACAAACGAGATTTACGGTGAAGAAAACAATCAATCAATCAAAATCTTTTTATTTCACATAGGCCCAGGTGGGCACTTATAAAACGTCGAAAAAGAAGCACGAACCCCAAGAAGAAACCTGTATATGTTTCAGAAGAAATTCAAATTTGGATTTGATTCACCGTCTGTCACGTTGGCAGCTAAAATAGATCTCTGACGGAAAGTGGGTGAGTGGGTATCTGCACAGCTCTGCATAGCCTTTCAGGAATGGCGTAAGTCTAATCACTGTGCTTTATCATTGTAGTTAAATATTATTATTATTATCTTTATTTACACACAGGTTAATGTTCTCTTAATCTAGTGATTGTTGACTCCATTGAAGCAAGTGAATGCTAGGAGTAGGAGTAGAGGAGAAGCGCTAGGTGTCTCTCTCTATAATAATGTTACACTGCTTATGACTATATAGGTAGATATGTATGTTTATTACGCCATATATTTAATAGAAAACAAATCAAATAGATTTCAAGACTTATAAGTGCAATAGCGCTAACTGCGACGCAAGAGGCAGAAGTAATGAAATTATCGTGGACTTCACCCTTTTCTCATACTAATTCCTTTACTTGACTTACCCTTCGACTACCACGGTTCTGTCATAACTAACTACACTGTTAGGAAATAGCTGCATGCAAAAATAAAGTAAAGCTAAAAGAAAGTAAAGCTAAAAAGAATCACTTAGTAATTTTAAACTAGACGCGCTAATTAGCCCCGCGGAAGGCTCAACATTAATTTGATTGCTAAGAGACTTTCCGAAGTAAGGTCTTTGTGAGTACCTCTTTATTTTTTCCGTTGTACTAAATAGAATCTCGAGAGGCTGCACAATGCTTCTCCGTAAGTTTCAGCAAAGATGCCAATTATATTCTCTTATAATACTACTTTTTTATTTCAGGAACTCTTGCATAAACTGCTTGAGGAAGTTGATAATAGAAAATACATCGTTTTTTAGGAAATAACAGTATGGATTTTAATTTTCACCAGCGGAAGTACCTTGTTTTCGGAGTACTTTTATTTGATCTAATGGATAAAAAAATAAAAAAAGATCAATAAATAAATAAATAGAATTAATTCTTTGGTACATTGATCCTCACCGTAGATATAGAGAGTTCAAAACCAGCTCTCTTTAGTCTTACAGACCTCATTCACTTCATCCAGATTTATCAGTTTTTTCATACCTCAGGTTTTGAGTACTCCTGCCGCTATCATTATTTTATATCTCTAAGTTGTCAAATAAGAATGCGGTCCTATTGACGGAGAGCGGTTTGTTTTTTTTTATACCACTTGTGTGGCAAACAAGCATGCGGTCCGCCTGACGGTAAGCGGTTACCGCCGCCTATGGACGCTTGCAACACCAGGGGTATCACACGCGCGTTGCCGACCCTGCAGGAATCTTTTCACACCCTTCTTGAAGAACTCCATGCTGTACTCTCCAGAGAAAACCTCAACGGCGGCTATCGCCGTCTATCTGTAGTAGTAAAATATATTAATTGACGAGTGATAATATGATATCTTATTAAGGAAAATACTAAACTAATGATGTAAATCACACCACGAGCTTTACGGTGAAGGAAAACATCGAAAGGAAACCTGCATACGTCTGAGAAGAAATTCAAAGGCGTATGTATAGTCGTGCTTGAGTAACGGCGATGGACTCGCCATCTATCACGTTGGCACCTAATATACCTCTGGCGGAAAGTGGGTGTGTGGGTATTACCTATACACCTCTGCCTACCCCTTCGGGGACCCTTGTGGGAAGGCGTGAGGATATTAATATTTAATGATGTAAATATTTTCGTCTATCTAAACATGGCTTGTTTTCATTCACCGCAAGCTCGACAAACAGGAAACAGACATATAATGATGTATGAAGTGGAAAACTTTTCGAAAGCTTTCAGGAAGCTGACTTCGTTTGATTTGCATGTTTTTCGTTATGTATGTAGCAATAGCGGCTTATCACTTTGGATTGAAATGAATAGAAGCTCAAGGATAGGAACCGTACCGATAGGAACCGTCAATAGTACCTACTCTTGACTCTTGACGTACCTACTCGCAAATCAACTGGCGTGATTGAGGGCGTAATTGTAAAGATGAAGAAAGGCATGTTACATGGACACATAGAAAGGATGAGTGAAGAAAGATTGACGAAACAAATATACAAAGCAAAAGTGTGTGCAAGAAGAGGCAGAGGAAGGCCACGTTCCAACTACCTGGATAAAATAGATCGGACTCTGAAGGACGGGAACGTTAAGAGTACTCGAAACCGACGAGCATGTATGAAGAGACTGATGAATGTGGACGAAGCGAAAGAGGTATGTAAGTCTAGAGAGAACTGGCGCTCTATACTCTCTGCCTACCCCGTTAGGGACTTGGCGTGATGATATGTATGTATGTATATCATCACGCCGAGTCCCTAACGGGGTAGGCAGAGAGTATAGAGCGCCAGTCCTCTCTATACCTCTTTCGCTGCGTCCACATTCATCAGTCGTCGTCATCTCGTCGGTTTCGAGTACTCTTGACGTTCCCGTTCTTGAGCGTCCGATCGATTTGATCTAGATAGTTGGAACGTGGCATTCCTCAGCCTCTTCTTGCACACACTTTTGCTTTACTACTCAATCTACTAATATGTATTAGTATTGATAATACAGGGTTCCTCAGAAAATAGGACCAATTGTCCCTTTCGAAACTGACTCAAACATGTGATGACAACATTCACAATGAAAAGAAGCAAATAAAAAAAGTTTCCTAGTTTTTTCCTAATTTTCCGATAAAAACCTGCTGTAACGTTTAAGTTATATATCATTTTTTTCGGACCATGTTTCGGAGTTAGTAGTAGTTATCTTTGGAGCTATTGGTTTTAATGCGTCGTCATGAGGTATATCCGCATGACGATGCAATTAAAACCAAACACACTGCACTTCCAGTAGGCAACTGTTCTATTTTCTGAGGCACCTATATAATAAATAGGTTTTTACTATGTATGCTGTATTTCAGAAGTCAAAGAGAAAATAGACCAACTCGAAAAACAAATATTCGAGGAAATCGAAGCATTGGACAAAGAGGAACAGAGTAAAGAGGAGACTCAGCCTCAAATGAATGTCACTAAAAGGTATATTTGGAAATTATGTTCAGACAATTAATTTATAATTTAACTTAATTATTTTAAACTAGCTGTGGCACTCGCGTAAAATTTGATATCAATTTCGATAGTAAAACATCCTATGTATTAATCCTGCTAAGAACATATTGCAGTGACAAATTTCATCCAACTACGGTCAGTTGTTTTTGCGTGAACGAGGATCAAACATCCTCACAACTATCTCATTTATATTAGTAGAAAGTATTTTTTTAGTAATATATTGATCATTTACATGTAATATTTCAGAAAGCGAGGCCGCCCGAGAACGTTACCATCCACTCCACTCCTCCAAGTTCCAGCGAAAAAGCTTAGAAAATCTAAAAGTTCAGACAAGAATATATTAACAGTGACAGATACACAGCAAGATACTAATAAGTTGAATAAAGATTCTAAAGTAGGGGTAGAAAGTAAAGTAGATCCTGATAAATCGCTAAGCGAAGAACTTGTTAAGTCACCAGGCAAGTCTAAACAAGTGCAGAGTATATCTAATGGAAAGTCTGACCCAACTGAAGACGTGAACTTCTCCACTACTTCTACCAGCACTCGTAATTCCAATTCCAAGTCAATTGACAAGTCGGAAGTATTGAATACATCTACTGGAAAAACTGAAAAAGCTGTGGAGAAAGATATATCTACATCTACAAGCAATCATAATTCACTGAAAAATAAGACATCAAATGCTCGGAAAAACAGTAAAGATGGTAATTTTTGTTTTATACATTTCTCGAAGTACCGTTATCTTTAATTTTGTAAGGTTTTAGAAGTAGCAAACAAAGTAGGGGTAGGCAGAGGTGTATAGTTAGTACCCACAGACCCACTTTCCACCAGAGATATAATTTAGGTGCTAACGTGACAGATGGCATCGCCATGACAAGCTCGACTAAACATAATGTACACCTCTGAATTTCTTCTGAACCGTGTGGGTACTACTACGTATGCAGGTATCCTCTTGATGTTTTCCTTCACCGTAAAGCTCGTGGGGTGACAA
>JACCPG010008680.1:0-49146 GCA_016069955.1 Drepana arcuata
AAAACTAGCCAGACTCCAGTTTTAAGGTATTTTTACAATTTCCGGTATCCTTATGGTTTATGGCTTAAGACATTTATTTCTCAAAAGAATACAATTCACTTAAATTGAGAAATACAGGTTTACTTATAACTAGCACAAATATTAAGGCTCGAAGAACGAAAGGTGGGTAGTGTTGATATTCAAATAACATAGTAAGTAAACAATACAGTAGTTCCTTTTAAGTATCGCTTCGAGAAGGCATTTAGATAGCAATATTTGCAGCAATTATGCAGAATTGAACAATGTTTCGACGTCCGCAGAGAATCTGCGGTCTATTCTCTTTGCGCCGTCTGTGAGGGTCTCTATTCGTAGGAATATCATTCATTTATTTAGTTACATTATTATCTGTGCTAATGTAAGGATGAATAAAGGCATGTTACGTTGGTTAGGTTGTATAGAAATAATGAGTGAATAAGTATTGAACATACAATACTACCTAGTTCAAATTCGATCGAATTTCATTCATTTTTATTTCCTAATCGCAATTAGTACGAAAACACCAAAAGTACGAAAACGACGAGCATGTATTAAGCGACTGATAAATATGAAACGCGGGTGACGCGGAAGCCTGTAAGTCTAGAACTGATGCTCTACTCTCTGCCCATCGTGATGGTTTGAATGTATATCTTCTTAATATATATATAAACTACGTGTCACGTTGTTTGTCCGCGATGGGTTCCTAAACTACTAAACCGATTTCAATAAAATTTGCACATCATATGCAGTTTGATCCAACTTAAAAGATAGGATGGCTTACATCACAATTGTACCCGATAGGTGGCGCTGCGACACTGCTGACAACTTTTTTAACTTAAACTTCTGAATGACTGTCATAAAGATAGTGGAACCATTCGATCCTTAAGCAGTTAGGACATTATCTTAGTCATACTAGATGACAGGTATTGTTACGGTAAACGCTTAACTATTAAGTCTTGAGCATCTGTTGTATGTATAGACAGATGAAGCAAAAAAAATCCATTATGGGATAACAATTTGAAACACCGCACCTTCCTAAAGCACCTCTATTCTAACGATGGGGCATATCTCTTTGTATTTCCATCGACACGAATATTATACTACGAATAGAAAAGGTTTGATTGTATGTAAGTTTATAGAATTGTTCGTAATGGGGAAACTGCAAAACAACACTGCTACAATACCGATTTTAAAAATGCTTTCACCTTCGGCAGACTACATTATTATCGAGTAGAATAACCGCTATATACACATAGCGTCGGTTAACACACGGAGAACACAGCAGAAACTCATTGAACTAGAAACAGTAATCAACGAAATTAAATGGATTGAAGTGAGATAAGAAGAGTAGAAGGAATAGAAGACCACGGAATCTAAGCTTTAGAGGAGGCCTTTCTCGAAAGACAAGCTGTTCAGAAGGGGAAACCAACCGAATGCACAGAATATCATTTATAATAATTATAAATACATACATATCATCACGCGGAGTCAAAATCCTTGCATAATAGAAAAGGAAAATTCGTGTCGAACCGCAGGGCAGAACCAGTCGTAAATAAATCGTTAACAGAGGACATACGTACCGTGATAAGAGGCTGATAGTACACCCCTAGCGTTACACAATACACCAGTGATTTATCGATACCGATCCTATCGACCAATATACATCATTTGCCTTCTACTCTCATTGTCAAACGTTTTAATGTTATCTTCAGAGACGTTCAAGTTTCGGGCCTTTTAGTGAAGATTGAACGAGAATAAGTATAGTGAATGTATTATTTATACCTCAAAGGTACTCAAGAGTAAGGGACGGCAAGAGTACTCGAAGCCGGCGAGCATGTATAAAGAGACTGTGGACTAAGCGAAAGAGAGTGACAAATGGCGAGTTCATCGCCGATACTCAAGCTTGTTTGTGTGTGTGTATGTTTACATTTGTTTAGTTTCCATAGCTTAAGGTTTAATTAACTCATCACCTACATATTTCTACACCATGCTTACTGCCCTCCAATAGAGGAGTGGAATACTCTTGTCATGTTCAGTTTCAAACTCCATGTATTCCATCCACAAATTGACAAAAATAATTACTTTTCAAGCGTATGCAGGTTTCCTCGCGATGTTTTCCTTCACCGTAAAACTCGTGGTGTGACTAATCACAGTACTTACGTTCAGATAAACTCATTGGAACAGTCGGGATTCGAACTTGCGATCTTTGTATCGCAACAAACCACTCGAACCACTCGACCACCACGGTTTCTAATATTATGTACATTATATAATGTATAGATCGACTATTAATTCAGTTTCACAGTTACTATTAACCTTTGACCTTCACAGCAGTCTCATTCGACTTAGATAGCCGGGCATTTACAACAGCGGAATGATATAACTTGACCTTACACTTGAACTAAGAGTATGCAAATTGAATCACGATTTCATCCGTCATTTGCGAGGAAACATTGTAGTGTGAGATCAAACCTGTTTAATATTAAAGGCTAACTTATTATATGAATGCGAAAGTGAGTTTATTTCTATACATCTGTATACATACTCTTTTCGGCAAAGACTTTGGTGCCACCGTGACAGATGGCAAAGATTCCTGCAGGGTCGGCAGCGCGCGAGTTATACCCCTGGTGTTGCAAGCGTACATAGGCAGTGGTAACCGCTTACCATCAGGCGGACCGCATGCATGTATGCCACCCGAGTGGTATCTAGCCGCCGCTAGCTATCTATATAGCAGAGTCAATGGCCGTTTCTCAAGCACAACTATACATACGTGTTTGGATGTCTTCTAAAACGTATGCAGGTTCGATGTTTTCCTTCATCGTGAAGCTCGTGGTGAGGTTAATCCTTGTACAACAGGTTAGAGAAAAGAAAACTCATTGGTAGGTACAGTCGGGATTAAGGCTACTTATTTTTGGGTTGCTACTCCAACCACGCCAAAACCCAAAGATTTGTAGTCTTAATCTCAACTGTACCAATGAGCTTCCTCTTCTCTACCTGATGTACAGTGATTAACCACACCACGAGCTTATAATTATTATCCTTACTAATATTATAAATGTGAATGTAAGTTTGTTTGTAACGCTTTCACGTAAAAACTACTGAACCGATCATCATCATCAGCCGTCCACGCCTACGAAGTCGCGGGTACAGTATTAATATAAATAAGTACCTTGGGACAATTCTTTACAAATTGACATAGTCCCAAATTATCAAAAGCTTGTACTATGGTAACTAGACAACGACATACATACTTATATATATATCCTCACGCCTTCCCATAAGGGTCCCCGAAGGGGTAGGCAGAGGTGTATAGGTAATACCCACACACCCATACTTATATAGATAGATAAATATATACAGTCATAGAACATCGAAGACTAAGGTATAAATACTCGTGTTCATCACACAAATATCTGCCCTCAGCGGCGGTCAAGCCTCAAGCTTCGCAGTCTCAGTCTCAGGAGCTCTAACCGCAAGACCAGACTGCCGTGAAAAATAATGACTATTATTACCTAAACAACGCCACATAAGACTTCTTGACAGATATTGTGCGCTATAAATCACGACGAGCGATAAAGGTAAGGGCTAATTCCAAAATAAAAGGACAGGTTCATTACCACGCAAATCTTGTTATGTAACCGGCATATCATCGGCATCTGTAGGGCGCCGACAGACGGACGACCAATCATATCGTATCTGTGATCTTGATTGAGATTTATTAGACACATCCACCGACCCGCTCTATATAAATCAGCCTTCCACACTCAAAACAAATTTATCTCTGCCGATGCTCGAGTTGAAAGAGCTGGCCAGCCTACACTATTGTCCATGCCTTATACGGCAGGCTGCATTATTAAAACTGCAAAAGTAATGTTGCCAATCGCCGGTTAAGTCTTTACGGTTTAAGAACAAAATTGTCCGATGATATGTTTTGACCATTCGTTACCTTTTCTTATTCATATTATACTGGCAACACTCTCTTTATAATTTTTTATTTAAACCTTCATGCTTCTATTTTCCCGAAGGGGTAAGCAAAGATACTACACACCACTGTCTATATATATATATATATATATATATATATATATATATAAAGGCAGGCTTAATATATGTCGTCATCCGACACGATGGCATCTAAAAATATATCTGCGGCGAAAATTGAGTGTGTTGGTACTACTTACCACTTCGGTATATTTACTTATAAAGATAGATGCATAGGGCATAAGTACGGTAACCGTTTCCCATCAGGTGGGTAGTATGCTCGCCACTCTTGTTGTATAAAAAAAATCTCAACATCAAAAATCATCTAACGACAATAAGGGAGAGCGAAATAGTACATTTGCTTCATTCGTAACAGTGTGATCTGTATCTTAAAAGTGTCCGAGACAGCTGATTGTTGCAACTATAAGTACTGCATTGATTCGACATCTTATCAAACAATTTTGTCCTTTTATCAAGACATCTCTAACGGTATTGGAAATGCTTCCGACACATTCGCTTCATCGTAAATGCTATTAAAGAACCCGTTTACTTCTGTCGTGTGCCAGCTTGGCATACCTAAGCTCAAAGGCGTTTTACTTAACTAATCTCTATATCATGTCGAATCACTATTGTTTTTGATATACTGAAATAAGTGGTCTTAGCATACGCTTAGCGAACGATACTCCAATGTTTAAAGAAACAAGGCTAATTGTGAACCATGCATAAGATTCGAGAGACGTATCCTACTTTTCTTCTATTATTATATATCCTCATGTCTTCCCACAAGGGTCCTTAAAAGGGTAGGCAGAGATATATTTTAGTTGCCGACGTGACAGATGACGAGTCCATCACCGTTAGTCAAGCAGGACCTATACATATGCCTTTGAATTGCTTCTCAGACGTATGCAGGTTTCCTCTCGATGTTTTCATCCTAAAACTAGTTGTGTGACTGTGCGTTCAGAAAACTCATTGGTACGGGTAGACAGAGATATATTTTAGTTGCCAACGTGACAGATGACGAGTCCATCGCCGTTAGTCAAGCAGGACCTATACATATGCCTTTGAATTGCTTCTCAGATGTATGCAGGTTTCCTCTCGATGTTTTCATCGTAACACTAGTTGTGTGACTGTGCATTCAGAAAACTTATTGGTACAGTTGGGATTCGAACTTGCGATCTTTGTGTTGCAGGCTCGAACCAGTGGGTAACCATATACCTAGAGAAACGTTATGTGGAGTCCTTATAGTCAGGTGACTCACCAAATTTCATTATTCGGGATTACAAGTCCAGACAAATATATATTCCTCTCGGCAACGCCCTTCAATTCAGATATTATGTTAAACTCTAAACACTTGCCACCTGATGGTCTATTTTCCATAAATTAATTTACCATACGCAAACGAATTGCAACGTTAAATCTTTCCAGTTACGTTCGAGTATTGGTCGAGACTGTGTCATCTTGATTGACGAACAAGATCTTTATCGGTAAACAATGCGTGTGGTGGGTCAGTGTGTTCGAGCTGGAACTATGGATTTCAGAACTGGGACCGTACACAAAATTCGTTACTCTTAGCGTTCACGCTATCCGATGTATGGTAACGACATTAACTGCGGTAAAGATACGTGCAGGTAATTTATTGTCATACATCTTCACATATCCTTTCTATATGTTGTCCATACCAAGGTAACATGTCTTTCTTCATCTTTTCAATCACACCCTCGTTCACGCCAGTCTTTGTGAATCTCTCCATTGCGAATTCGATCTAATATCATTTAGTTATGCCCACTCCTTCCCAACAAGGGTCCCCGAAGGGGTAGACAGAGGTAGTACCCACACACCCACTTTCTGCCAGAGATATATTTTAGATGGCGAGTCCATCGCCGTTACTCAAGCAAGACTATACGTACGCCCTTGAATTGCTTCTCAGACGTATGCAGGTTTACTCTCGATGTCTCTTTACCGTAAAGCTCGTGATGTGACTAATCAGTGTACGTTCAGAAAAACTCATTGGCACAGCCGGGATTCGAATTTGCGACCTTTGTGTCGCAGGCAACTATTCCAACCACTCGGCCACCACGGCTCTTCATGAGGTAAAGTTCATGGGGTCGATGCACAAACCGTTTATAGATCCAGCCATCAAGCGCCTCGTTAACGATGTGTTTACCCTCAACGACGCCCCTAACAGATTTGTTTCAATGACTGACGTAACCTATTGTACGCGCCATTTCACCTTTTTTCTTCCTACCACATCCTTCCCCGACAAACACAAAGCGAAAAGAGCTTTAACACAAAATATTTGGGGTATATTATCAAATGCAGCGATCGCTATCACTCAGGATTCCCATACCGTCAGACGGTGAAACGAATTATGAACTGGCATGTACGCGGTTGATTGAAAAATTCCTAAAGGAGGGGATTAACCAAACGTTTTGTTTGTGACATCTCGCGGGGGCTGTATCCCTGCGATTTATATGTCTCATGCCTAGAAGGAAGCTATTTTGGGTTATATTGGATATTCTTCAATTTAGGTATATAGCTTGAATGCAGTTGAGATGCGATCTCTTCGAAAAATGTGCGGAGTAACGATATTAGATCGAATCCGCAATGAAGAGATTCGCAAATCAACTGGCGTGAATGAGGGCGTGATTGTAAAGATGAAGAAAGGCATGTTACGTTGGTTTGGACACATAGAAAGGATGAGTGAAGAAAGATTGACGAAACAGATATACAAAGTAAAAGTGTGTGCAAGAAGAGGCAGAGGAAGGCCACGTTCAAACTACCTGGATCAAATAGATCGGACTCTCAAGGACGGGAACGTTAAGAGTACTCGAAACCGACGAGCATGTATGAAGAGACTGATGAATGTGGACGAAGCGAAAGAGGTATGTACGTCTAGAGAGAACTGGCGCTCTATACTCTCTGCCTACCCCGTTAGGGACTTAGCGTGATGATATGATATATGTATGTATATCCTCGAGTATGCCCGAAGAGGTTGGTGAATGTGGACGAAGTGAAAGAGGTATGTACAGGTTATTTCTGGGCGATTTTGCCAGGATCCAAGATGCTAACGTATTCGTGGACTCTCTGCCGTCTCTTCTTTATTGTTTGTGAGTATTGATTTGACTTTATTTTCTTTTGTTTTTGTAATGTGCTGTGTATATGTATCCGCTGAACACGTATGGAGAGACTGATGAATGTGGACGAAGCGAAAGAGGTATGTAAGTCTAGAGAGAACTGGCGCTTTCATCCCCGACCTACCCCGTTAGGGACTCGGAGTAATATTAAGTAAGTAAATCTCTATATACATACAATATATAGTATAATATACTCATATAGTATCCTATGGTATCTACTTTTGACGTTCCCATCTTCGTGCGTCCGTTCGATTTGATCTAGGCATTTGGAACGTGTTCATATGTATACATATGTAAACTATAGAAACGTAGACTTGTGAGGATGTCTGTTCCTCTTCTACGCAAGACATGTATTATAAAAAAAAACAAAAATAATACGCTGGCAAAACTGCGGGTAGTAAATATATCATTTATTGTTGGTAGTATACCATTATCCAAGGGAGTGGAGCACTCATAAAATACGCGAGTGAAACCACGACACACAGCTTGTGTTAAATAAATAAAAAAGACAATTGGCAACAGACTTCAAGACAATAAATTACAGAGACAATTAGCGACTAATGGTCTGAAAAATGGTCGACCATTTGTTGGGACACTGTCTTTGATGGGACAAGGGAAAAGGAAATTATGAGGCTACGAAAATTACAGATTGAAAACCAAAGTCCCATAGAACGCAGGAGAGACTAGCATGTACCATCAGAGGCAGATGTGATAGAAAGGATGAGTGAAGAAAGATTGCGGACCAGGCGGACCGCATGCTTGTTTGCCACCAAAGTGGTATAAAAAATAAAAAAAAACAATACGAAGTGTGTGGAAGGCGAGGCAGAGGAAGACTATGTGCAAATTGGTTGAAATATATCGAAAATTGTTGGAAACGTGGAATGAAGTCAAGGATAATCGTTTTATGATAAAACAAGTCTTTAAGTATACCCGCATGTAATAATCAGTACAAACGCACTTTCGTAGTTCCGACGTGCATACTTGAATTCACCAACCAAATCGCCTACCAAACTTAAAGGCAACAACTAAAACGATAAATTAACTACATCTTAAATTTATATCAAACAAGCTTATGCCCGCGGCTTTACCCGCGTGGAGTTCCAAAAAGTAGCTTATGTATTTTCCTGCTAGAATCGGCTCAGCCGCTATGACTTGAAAGAGCAAAATACATATTTTTGCCTTTATAATATTAGAGCTTTGACTTTTCGGGATATAAATTATCCTATGTTACTTCTAATACCTCCAAGAATATAGGTACCAAGTTTCATGGTGATCAGTTAAGTAGTTTTTACGTGAAAGCGTAACAAACAAACTTACATTCACATTTATTGTAACACTTTTATTTTCAAGCAGACAAATCTAACAAACAAATCTCATTATGCCACCACACAAAACCCACGATAAATAACTTGAAAAAACTTGATACACTAGCCAATATAAGAATTGGATCAATAAGGTTCCGAGTTTTCGAGTTTCGAGGTAGGTGGTCTTCCAAGAAACACCCTTTGCTTAATAGTACCAGGGGACAATACGGGGCCGTTTATTGAGGGTTGTGGCGATTTAGGGTTAAGCCGTGAATAGTCGCGGCTGATTTACTTTTAATCGTGAGTGTGATATTATCACGAGCCATCGAGTGTTTTGTTACAGACGTGCTCGAACCATTTGTTGCTTTTTGTATAACCTGATTAATTGTCGGGTGAGAGAAAGGTACAGTCGTTCACGCAGCTGCACCGTAACTGCTTAAGGCTTTACTTACACTGCATCAAAAATATCTGCTGCTTACAGTAAGTACCTTTAACGTAACCTGTATACAATGCACATATTAAACGCCTGCAAGACTAATGTCGATACTCCATGATTGGCTATAATAGGATTATTTATAGTTATATTAATTTGATTTTTGTTTCGATTTGCAGCAGTATTACATCTTATGGCACAAGAGAAGATATCTTATTGAAGAAATACATCTCTCGTACACATACTTTTCTACAAGCTTCGTTGTGAATGCGTTTAACATTGAAAACCTAATGAAAAACAAAAAAGATTCATTTCTGAGATTGTAGCTTAAATTCATCATCATGGACTCCTTGTATTGTTCAGGATGCAATAGTGTAAAAAATATCATAGCATTCGCCTTTGTGACTAGGAATATTCCCTACTAATATCCGAAGAGGCGGAGGAAGAGCACGTTTCAACTGTATCGATGAAATCGATAGAAAACAAAAGGATGAGAACGTCAATTGTAGTCTTAACGGGCAACATTTAAGAAACTGATGAATGTGTGACGATGTTGATTTCGTATTCTCAGTAGCATGGCATCCCATATTTCCTTCTTCTCCATGGAAACGACAAACCCGAACCGTCGACGTTTTATAAGTGTCTATCTAGGCCTATGTGAAATAAAATTTTTGATTCTGTTTTTTTATTTCACGACTTATGATTCTCATTAAGCAGCGTCACAAGTTTCCCTTATATAATTACTGGGTAAAATGGGATTAATCGCCCAAGCTTTCTAGTTAAATCGATTAATTGTATCGTTCGATGCAAATCTCGAAACGATTAACGATATCAACTCGATTGCATCTCGAACTGTTCCTTGGTAATTAAGGGCTGCGTCGAGGCAGATACAATTTCTCGCAGGAAAAAACAGCCGACAGTAAGACCGTAAGTGAAAAAAGGCGGCTTGTTTAGCACTTTCTTTATATCTTGTCCAAAGAGGTATAGGATTTCATCATGTTTATTAGTGTTAACATTGGAAAAATAAACATTGGGAATTCCCCAGTTATAATGTAGGATCCCTCGACAAGTTATCTTGAAACATTATCCAATCTTCGACTTTAAAATATATATATATATTCTCATATTATATTATTTATATATCCTCACGCCTCACACAAGGGTCCCCGAAGGGGTAGGCAGAGGTGAATAGGTAATACCCACACACCCACTTTCCGCCAGAGGTGTCAACGTGACAGATGGCGAGTCCATCGCAGTTACTCAAGCACGACTATACACACGCCTTTGAATTTCTTCTCAGACGTATGCAGGTTTCCTCTCGATGTTTTCCAAAAGCAGAAAATTTTGAAAATGTTTTTGATAGATGATTATTCTCCTTGATAATACTCAAACATTAGAGAATATTGCACACTTACACTAACCTATAGGAAATAATAGTGGGGCGCTTCTTCGTGGATGTGGACGTGGATTATCTATAGACATCGCTGATGCGTTGCTGACCTAAATCCATCTTTCCGTCTGCAGCGACAAGACACATATTTGGTAAACGTAGGATCGTAATGGGCCAAAAGTAACATATTCACGTAGGTAGAACTATAGGGTCGAGCATGCTAGGGCACGGTTGCCCAACGCCACGTCAACCATATTCGCCCAATTCGACCCTGAATGATAACTTTATGTCGTTACGCGATCCATGAATGTATATGAAGGAATCGCATGAGGATATGATGCCTGGGGCAATCCCAATGCCACGCTGAACGCTTGCGTGTGGTTGCCCATACGCGCTACTACCTGATTATCCTGATGCCAATTGAAATGAGACCACAAACGATTGCCAGGTGACGCCATCTTCCTTAGAATATTTCAAGAATTGGCAATGTGGGGACGTGTTCGACAACATTAATGCGTCGACATCGTTACTAATTTGTCGCACGGTAGTGCTCACGTCAAGTTCTAATGACGTGAGTAATTTTGCTTTCTTCAGTCGGCACATGAGTGAATTAAGACGCTTGTTTCTACTACTAATTGCAAAAGCGTCATTTGTAATTTGTCGCACGGTATTAGTCACCTAAAGTTCTTTTGCTGGCCACACTAATAAATTTCAAAACATTGTGGCAAACAAGTATCTTTATCCTTCTATTTGATTCAGTCCAGCAAGCTATTTGAACTCCTTACATGTCATGACAGACTTTCTATGGACTGACTTATGTATGTTAATCTTGGTCTAATCTACCTCATATTATAAAAAAACGTTCAGTGATCCCTAGCTCATAATAATAGCAGAAAACGTATTAACAGTTTAAGCGTTCAGTGCGTTTTTATTGAATCTGTTGAGCTCAAGGAAACTTTACGAACATGTTTATAATCAGCTTATGTACCGTGACACATGCCACACGAGCTCGCATCACACCCTGCGTGCATTACTATATACATATAAATGGTTCAATCAATATAAATTAGACCACAAGCTACTCGAACTATGATATAATGTTACGACCTGACGTCACCGCCATGTTTCGCGATAGGTATAATTATAGCGAAACAAAGCGATGTATAATAGACGCATAGTTGGAGTCTCTTAATGAGTCAGCCAAGTGTAAAACAGAACCGACACAAAATGAGGACGTCATAGTAAATGTGATATACGGACGATTGGCAGTGCGATAGACAAGTTGGGTTAGTGAATTAGGGTTGTATTATTTATATATAGATATTGATAATTGGTCTATATATTTTAATACATATAAATAACGGGTCACGTTGTTTGTCCGCGATGGACTCCTAGACTACTTAACCGGTTTTTAATAAAATTTGCACACCGTGTGCAGTTTAGTATGTATTTATATTTATATGTATATATGCAGTTTGATTCAACTTGAAAGATAGAATAGCTTACAACCCAATTTATAGTCGCAATATTTTTTTATTGCAAATTATTTGTCTATAACTTGACATTTTTTTCTGTGCGTGTGAACTCCTGGCTGGCTGGACCGATTTTAATTAAATTTTCTGTATTTCTTCAGGTAAATTCGAGAATGGATGGAAGATCATTCACAACTGGAGCGCTACGATCATGTTTCAGGATTTTTATTTTTTTCTTCCGACCGAAGCTTATCTGGACAACTAGTATACATATATACATTGGAAGACTGTGGTGGAGACTGGCTCGGGACCAAGTACACTGACGTAGAACTGGGGAGGTCTATACCCAGCAGCGGATGCATATTATGCTATGATAGATATTTGATAGATATTATCAATAGTGTCTGAAAATTGACCCAAAAATTCGGATTGAGTAATACTCCCATTAACAATAAACTTTTTGTTTTTCTATTTCTAATAACTGCTGGTTGCAGTTATTAGCACAGACATACATTTTAAATCGAGTAAATTTCAGTCGTGAGCAAATACGGCGTTTTTGAATGACGACGACTAGAATAGAAATCCGTCAAAATCATTATTATTTGTCGGATAGCGTGCAAAGAAACAATGGAACAATGCAAATAGCCATTGAAAAATTCGATTAAAGAGGAAATCCTAGGAGACAATGAATCATCAAAGGCGCCGTGAATCACAGCGATTGCCAATTTGTAAGCAGAGCCTGCTGATCTGGGTTAGGACACCGCGACAAGACATGAATTATTTATAACGTGACGAACTAAGCACAAGGTACAAAAGATTATCTTATCAAATTTGCACCCGTATTTTTGCGGTTTTGCAAGCATAAAAGGTGGTGGTAACCGTTTACCATCACCCTTACAAGTTTACAAGTGGGTGTCTTTAGCGGAAACGATTACCGCTTGATGTCCACCTTAGTTGTACTGAAACAAAAAAAAACACGCTTCGCTGGAATCAGTCTGATTTACTGTAAAATATAGACGTCCGTTTTTGTTATTAAATTTTAATATTGTTGCTTTTACGTCCAATAGATGGCGTAAAATGTACGTGTGATTAAATTACACTGTAAATACAATGTTGTATAAACATTTTTTTGGCGATCGAACGCCAGCTTTTCAAGTTTGCGAGAAGAAACTTGTGCATGGGAAGATCGTAAAAACCTTCAGTGGTAAATTTTACGAAAATAGGTCTAATGTCGTCATCGTACATTCAAGAAAAGAACGGCATGATTTGAAAATTATAAAGCCAAATCTTATTAAAACCTACATGGGTTTTTAATAAGATTTGGCTTATAACTTATAACATTCTCATCGAAATTGTCAACTTATAAATGTGTTGCATTTATAACTGACTAAAAGCCCAGACAATTAACTTGGAGAAATGACTTTAGTAAAAGTAACAAAAGCCGATCTACTCCGGATGGCCTCAACTTGCTTTTTTTTAACAAATGCACTTTTAAGTCATTAATTTATGTCAAACTCCTTGGTTCTATGTATATTTGGTAATTCGGTTTTGAAATTCGTTTCAAATTAGTTACCTAGAGAGAACTGGCGCTCTATCTAACTCGGCGTGATGATATAATAGTAGTAATCATGGATCAATGGTAAAAGATGTAGTGTTCAAATCGTAAATATGTAACATGAAACAAATATTATAAGTATCTATGGATTTATATTAATAACTCTCATTTTTTTTTTGTCATTTATTACATCTGAACTATCTTTGGGCTTGACCAGGGGACCACGGTTTAGTGAAACAAAAATGCTTCAACGTTTAAACTGTTCAATGTTTCAATTTATTCTCAAGCGTATGCAGGTTTCCTCTCGATGTTTTCTTTCACCGTAAAACTCGTGGTGTGACTAATCACTGCTAAGTTCGGTAAAATTCACAGGTGCCGTCGAGATTCGAACATGCAATCTATGTGTTGCCGGCAACTAATCGAACCAATCGGCCACAACGGCTGCCCACCCCCAAGATTCAATATCATATCAAATATATCAGTTATCACACCATGTGCGCAGTAACGATTATAGATCGAATCCGCAATGAAGAGATTCGCAAATCAACTGGCGTGAATGAGGGCGTGATTGTAAAGATGAAGAAAGGCATGTTACGTTGGTTTGGACACAGAAAGGATGAGTGAAGAAAGATTGACGAAACAGATATACAAAGCAAAAGTGTGTGCAAGAAGAGGCAGAGGAAGGCCACGTTCCAACTACCTAGATCAAATAGATCGGAGTCTCAAGGACGGGAACGTTAAGAGTACTCGAAACCGACGAGCATGTATGAAGAGACTGATGAATGTGGACGAAGCGAAGGAAGTATGTAAGTCTAGAGAGAACTGGCGCTCTATACTCTCTGCCTACCCCGCTAGGGACTTGGCGTGATGATATGTATGTATGTATGTCACACCACGAGCTTAACGGTGAAGGAAAACATCGATAGGAAACCTGCATACGTCGAGAAGAAATTCAAAATGCGTATGTATAGTCGTGCTTGAGTTACGGCGATGGACTCGCCATCTGCCACGTTGGCACCTAATATACCTCTGGCGGAAAGTGGGTGTGTGGGTATTACCTATACACCTCTGCCTATCCCTTCGGGGACCCTTGTGGGAAGGCGTGAGGATAGATTATATAGCAGTTGAGTCACTTAAACTTACGATTTCGCATGCAAATGTATAATTAGCAAGCTTAGTGATCAGCTGTCATATTATTACGACTGTCGCATGGTTGTATTGACTGGTAAGGCTGAGCTGAGAGGATTAGTTCGATTATGACTGAGCTTCTTATTATGTGTCAAGAGATGGCAGTAGTGCTTATCGATATTTAATCGTATTTTTTATAATAATAATAAAAATAATATAAAGATTTTATTGTTTGTTTGTTTGTATTGAATAGGTTCCGAAACAACTGGACCGATTTGAAAAATTATTTCACCATTGGAAAACTACATTCACATTATTATCACACATTCTTTAATTGTCCAGCCGACACTAAATGCATATGGATATATATAACCATACTTATTTTGTCTGTTTGTTCCGGCTAATCTCTGAAATGGCTGGACCAATTATGACGAGACTTTCACTGGCAGATAGCTGATGTAATAACGAGAACTTATGCCACTTTTATTTTGGAATGTGAACAATAACATATATATTTATAATATATCCTCACGCCTTCCCACAAGGGTCCCCGAAGGGGTAGGCAGAGGTCTATAGGTAATACCCACACACCCACTCTCTGCCAGGGGTATATTAGGTGCCAACGTGACAGATGGCGAGTCCATCGCCGTTGCTCAAGCACGACTATACATGCGCCTTTGAATTTCTTCTCAGACGTATGCAGGTTTCCTCTCGATGTTTTCCTTCACCGTACACCGTACAACAATAACATTTTTGTTAAATTCCACGCGGACGTAGTTGCGGGCTCAGCTAGTTACCCATATTAATAAGATTTATCGACAGATATGTCTGACATCACTTACGAAGGCGCTTGCGCAGAGTAATGATAGGATTTGCGAGCCGCGACACGCGGGCGCCCGAGCCAGACAAGAAAATTGTACATCGAAGCGCTCATCATAAATACGGAATTAAATTGTACTGTTTAAGTTTTATTAGCACGTTATCGCCGTAGTTAAAGACGCGTTTTGCATACGTACTTGAATATCTTCTCAAACTTGCATACATACATATGTACCCAATATATATATATGAAACCTTTGTGCTTACTGACATGACATATTTGAATATGTGTCAGTTCTTCTATTAAGACTATTGTTTTTTTCGTTAGAATATAAATGTTTATATAATGTAAAATAGTAATAATTGTAAAGCATGGGACATTTAATTGTTGATTTTCTGTTTTAGGATAAATCACATTGTGTTTTTGCTTAAACATAAAAGATCTTATAAATCAACAATTGAATGTCCATGCTTTACAATGATTACTATTTTACATTATATAAAAAAAGCCGTGGTGACCGAGTGGTTCGAGCAGTTGCCTGCGACGCAAAGGTCGCAAGTTCGAATCCCGACTGTACCAATGAGCTTTTCTTAAGTACAGTGATTAGTCACACCACGTGCTGAACGGTGAAGGAAAACATCGAGAGGAAGCCTGCATACGTCTGAGAAGAAATTCAAAGGCGTATGACGTGCTTGAGCAACGGCGATGGACTCGCCATCTGTCACGTTGGCACCTAATATAACCCTGGCGGAGAGTGGGTGTGTGGGTATTACCTATACACCTCTGCCTACCCCTTCGGGGACCCTTGTGGGAAGGCGTGAGGATATATATATGTAGTACCTGGATGACCGAGCTTAGCTCGGTAAATATAATATAACATATTATTTCGTAGGAATTACAGACTTATGAAATATGAATAATATTTTTAATGTTACCAATATAATAATGAAAAAATGTGAACTTGTTATTTAAATAAAAGCTCACGAGTTAATCGGTTAAGAAATTAAAAACATATGCCAAAATAAAGAATCATCTATCTAAACATATAATAAAAATGTGTACATGGAAGATGTAAGAGAAAAAATATGATTGGGAGCTTTATCAACGCAAACAGCACCCAAAACACTGATTGTTAGAATTTTTGTCTCTGCGTTTGTGCACACTAACCTCAGAAACGGCTTATCCGACTTAGATGTAGTTTGTAAAACTGTAACGGATCACTGTCTGTACATGGTAGATGTATGAGAAAAAATATGATTGGGACCTTTATCAACGTAAACACACGTTGTGCCATACTCTGCCACAAATCTTGTAGACGTCGATTCCGTTGTTCGTCATTAGAAGTAGCTACACGTTGTGCCGCACGCTGCCGCAAATCTTGCGGACATCGCTCCTGTTCTTCAACATTTTCAGTAGCTACACGTTGTGCCGCACGCTGCCGCAAATCTTGCGGACATCGCTCCTGTTCTTCAACATTTTCAGTAGCTACACGTTATGCCGCACGCTGCCGCAACTCTTGTAGACATCGCTCCTGTTGTTCGTCCTTTTCAGTAGCTATACGTGGTGCTACTCGCTGCCGCAAATCTTGTAGACGTCGTTCCCGTTGTTCGTCATTTTCAGTAGCTACACGTTGTGCTGCACGCTGCCGGAAATCTTACAGACGTCGTTTCCTTTGTCCGTTATTTTCAGTAGCTACACGTTGTGCTGCTCGCTGCCGCAAATCTTGCAGACGTCGTTTCCTTTGTTCGTAATGTTCAGTAGCTACATGTTGTGCTGCTCGCTGCCGCAAATCTTGCAGACATCGCTCCCGTTGTTCGTAATATTTATTAGCTATACGTTGTGCTGCTAACTGCCGCAAAATCTTGAAGACATCGTTCCCGTTGGTCGTAATGTTTATTAGCTACACGTTGTGCTGCTCGCTGCCGCAAATCTTGCAGTCATCGTTCCCGTTGTTCGTAATGTTCAGTAGCTACACGTTGTGCTGCACGCTGCCGCAAATCTTGTAAACGTCGTTTCTGTTGTTCGTAATGTTAAGTAGCTACACGTTGTGCTGCACGCTGCCGGAAATCTTACAGACGTCGCTCTCGTTGTTCGTAATGTTCATTAGCTACACGTTGTGCTGCTCATTGCCGCAAATCTTGAAGACGTCGTTCCCGTTGTTCGTAATGTTCAGTAGCTACACGTTGTGCTGCACGCTGCCGGATATCTTACAGACGTCGCTCTCGTTGTTCGTAATGTTCAGTAGCTACACGTTATGCTGCTCGCTGCCGCAAATCTTGTGGACGTCGTTCCCGCTGTTGGTCATATTCAGCGGCCACAAAGAAGCCCTCGTGAAACATCTAAGACCTTTCTGCTCGTATAATGTTAGTCAAGTTTTGCAAGACTTTAGCAATACGTGTGGGACGAGCGGAAGGCTGATTATTTTCATTGATTTGTTGAAATGAGTCATGTTTGTCGATCACCATTTTCTTGAAGGTGTTCTTGAGATGAGTCTTCTTCTTCTTTTAGGCATTTTGTCATGTAAGTAAACAATTCATTTTATATATAATACGTCTACGATAACGTAACGTCAAACCAAAAACTCATTGGCTTAAAGTTTGTTGCTTAGCAACGCTTCATTGTTGCTGTGTCGGTAAAGCAGAAGCGAAATTCAAATTCTAATGAAATTGTAGGAGATTTTCATTGCCTAAAAACACGGATAAAACAACTTTTTTTTTAAATGAAACCTAGCTAGATCAATTTATTACCCCCGAAATCCCCCCTCACCAAATTTCATGAAAATCGTTGGAGCCGTTTCCGAGATTCAGATTATATATATACATATATACAAATATATATACAAGAATTGCTCGTTTAAAGGTATTAGATATGTATATAACATTAAATTTGATGCTTGCTAGCTTTGTGCTAGCTAGCAAGCGAGATATAGTTCAAGAGCTTTAAAACGCCGACGACAGCAATTACTCCCCTGTCTTATTAACACCCACCCGGAGCGCTCATTAGATGGTATAACACGTGTAAAATAAAAAACGCTAAAAGGGTCCTACTGGGTTCTCATGGCGATGTTATTAATCGACACACATTAACTGCGGAGCCTCGGTAATTTGGCTGGTTTATTGTACGAGCTCTGCTCCGAAGGCATTGGAATAGTAAACTTGGGGACCGGTAAGCTCGGGGAGTATCTTGCGAGAAATTTTGTTTTTATGGAGCCCTGGTGATACAATGATTGATAAAATTAAGGCAGGTACGAATTCCAATGAGTTTAAGGACTTAAGTGCAGTTATTTATCACAAGACGAACTTTATGGTGAAGGAAAATATGTCGAGACGAAACCTGCATACGTTTTGATAAGAAATTCATAGACGTACGTAATCATAATCTTAATAATTTATTTACAAAAACATGGTACATATAAACGTAAAAAAAGTAAAAAGTATTTAATTACTATGTAGTATGTATAAGTGCTTGTGTAACAGCGATGGACTCGCCATCTGTCACGTTGGCACCTAATATACCTCTGGCGGAAAGTGGGTGTGTATTACCTATACACCTCTGCCTACCCCTTCGGGGACTCTTGTGGGAAGGCGTGAGGATATATTATTATTATTATTTAAAAACATAACACATTGAACATAACATATGCACACAATCTTGCAGAGAGCCTGACTTATTTTAAAACACAATATTTTTTTGGTTTCCTCACTAGGCAAGGCCTGTATCGAAGAAAAAGGCATTATATTTTCAAAAATACAGTGCCAACATGTTTTGCTGGATATATGACAGTGTGCAGATATTGTATATAATATACATATCATCACGCCGAGACCCTAACGGGGTATGCAGAGCCCCGAGCAGAGCCCCAGTTCTCTCTAGACTTCCACTCAGACTCTTTCGCTTCGTCCACATTCATCAGTCTCTTAATAATTATATGCTCGTCGGTTTCGAGTACTCTTGACGTTTCTGTCTTTGAGCGTCCGATCGATTTGATCAAGATAGTTGGGCGTGGTTTTGTGTTTTATTAAAGTACTATCTTACTATCTTCTAAAAATACTTGAATACTATAATAATTATTGTTCCCAACAATTTAAATAGATTTGTTTTAAATTAGCTTTTTAAACAGATGAATAACTTAATGTAGTTAGGTATTTTGTTGCATACTATTACGTACATGAGTAAACAACTATTAGTATACTTTGATAGTCTGCGAACGTGGCTTGTAACAAGTTTATATGGGTCTCTTCTATTTCAGACATCAATAGTCTTTTCCATTTTTTACTTCGGCACCTAAATATATTCGGCGAAGGGATTTTTACACCTCAGACTAACTCGTGAGGGACTCGGCCTGATAGGTACATATGTAAGGATGAAAGAAAAGTGTAAGATATTTTTTCGTTTTGGGCTGAGATATTTCGGATACTCCCCGCAGGTGTGGGCAATGCTTGCCAACTGCCAAATATATCCTCACGCCTTCCCACAAGGGTCCCCGAAGGGGTAGGCAGAGGTGTATAGGTAATACCCACACACCCACTTTCCGCCAGAGATAGTTACGGTTCATGTCGTTACTCAAGTACGATTATACATACGCCTTTGAATTTCTTCTCAGACGTATGCAGGTTTCCTCTCGATGTTTTCCTTCACCGTAAAGCTCGTGGTGTGACTAATCACTGTACTTAAGTTCAGAAAAACTCATTGGTACAGTCGGGATTCGAATTTGCGACCTTTGCGTCGCAAGTTCGAATCCCGAACTGCCAATCAAAACACAGGTATTTTTGTTCAATGCAAGTAAAACTCCTTGTTGAATTGTTCATGCTTTATTTATACATATTCCATTTGGTATTCACCATGAGGATAAATTACTAATTCAACGAACTTAGTAGGTAGGAACTTACATAAGTAATCATTAACAAAGAGTCGTCGTGGCCGAGTGCTTCTAGCAGTCACACAAACACAAGGATTGCAAGTTCTAATCCGGACTGTACCAATTAGTTTTTCTAAACTGAATTAGGTACAGTGATTAGCGAGCTTTACGGTGAAGGAAAACATAGGTAGAAAACCTGCATAAGTCTGTCAAGAAATTCAAAGGCGTAGGTATGTATAGTCGTGCTTGAGTAACTTCGACGGACTCGCCATCTGTCACGTTGGCACCTAAAATATATCTCTGGCGGAATGGTGGTGTGTGGGTACTGCCTATACACCTCTGCCTACCCGATCCCTACCCCTATGAGGATATAATAATAATAATAAAGTATAGAAGTGATATTGAGCTAGTACTTAATCACTTATCGTAGTTTTGTCGTAAATACGTAGATTTGAACGCACGTGTACTTTTCGGCGGCTGCTTTATAATACATACTTGTTTTTGAACGCACACAGTCCGCCGCCGAACGAACGAAATGTCAAAGTGCTATTTATAAACAATATTTACGGCAGCGTGAATAGTCAATTCATGACATAATAATGATCATGTATCTATAACAAACTTGTGGCTGGTTAAGGAAGTACATTGCTATGTCGTCATACATGGTATTTACAAAGAAATAACACTAGAACTCGATAAAATTGCGACTCACCTTTGCTTTGAGTGCGTAGACGGTGTTCCTCCGACCATACTTATTTACGGCAAAAAACACTAAGCCGCCGCCGAAAACACAAGCACATGTTGTAAGAACCTTTCTAGAGGTATTATTACTATTCACATGGCTAAAATTTCGACTTAAAATAGGTGTAAATAGATTTTTTCTAAATAATTTGCACGACGAGCGACTTAGCGTGGCCATGTTGGTAGCACAGCTGTTTGACGTGTGCGAGCGAGATACACATAGTGTGGGAGTGCAATGAAGGATAGGTGATGTAAAAACAAGGCGCGTATGTCAATATAGCGCGCATGCGTATTTACTTTAGTATTTATTTACTCGCTTACAACGAGACTAGAGAGGTTATTAGTTTAATCATCATTAATACGAACGTATTTACTTTAAAAGATAGCTACGTACTATTACTACGTGTTAAATGTGCGTAAATGAATAATGTTGCACACTATGCGTTGCCTTCGAAAAATCTGTAGGATTTTAAAATCAAAGCTGTCATTGTAGATATTAAGAATGGCCTGTTACGATAGTTTTGATATATATAAGAGTTTAGTGACTAAAAGATATAGTCTATAGCCAGCTGTCAAAGACCTCCAACGACACCTCATTTGTTCATTAATAGATACGGTAGGTAGGTACGCAGAATCCCTCATGAGGTAGACAGAGAGATTTAGACGTTATGAGAGAAAAAAACACCATACATACATACGTACAAACATGCCGGTCAAAAACATTTGTCCGTAGTCGGGTAAAAAAAAAATACAATGCGAAGAGGGACACTAAGTTTCGAATGCCGAAATTGGCATGGGAACGTGTGGAATACCTATGTATTGGAAGTCGAATGACTATATAAATATGTACTTAGCTTCAGAATCACTGTACTAAGAAATCTCATTGGGATTCGAAAATGAAACCTGTGCGTTGTAGGCGATTAGCTACTTGAAACACTTGGCCATCACGGCTCAATGTATATATTTGAATATAAGTAAGTATTGTGTAGCAAATTAAAATGCATCTTGTTTGTCTATGGGTTGAATACCCGACCTAAATTCTTGGCGCCATATCTCTCATAGTCATCATCGCTACAAACCATGTCCATACATACATATCATAGACCCTGCGATGTGTTTGCCTGAACGTAGACTTAAAAACTACTCAACGTATTTTGATGCACTTTTTACCGTCAGTTAATACTGACCGACAGAGAATACTAATAATATTCAATGATGGTTGATACTTACTACAATATTTAATCACCACAGTTTTAAAACTATCCATCGCTGCGTTGGGCTTTCATAACGCGATGAATCCGCTGAGCCGATTTTGATGCAGTTTTGCACTTTCCGTTGGATATTTTTTTATTTTATCCTATAGCTTTTTTCTTGATCCCTCTAAGTGTTTATAGTCCTATATAACGGACAAGCCCGTCCCGACTTCGCATGGACATAAGATTTTTTTATATCTTTTCTAGAAATATATAGCCTATGTCACTCAAGGTGAATGTAGATTTCCAATGGTGAAAGAATTTTTAAAATCGGCACAGTAGTTTTTGAGTTTATTAATTACACACATACATACACAAAAATACAAATCTTTCCTCTTTATAATATTAAGTAATAGCTCTGCCCGGGACTTCATCGGCGTGAACAGCTTTTGTGTAACTTTCGTAAAAATGTTTTTTTTTCAATAAAAAGTAGGTATCCTATGTTACTTCTAATACTTCCAAGAATATGTGTACAAAGTTTCATGATGATCGGTTAAGTAGCTTTAACGTGAAAGCGTAACATACAAACTCACATTCACTTTTATAATATTAGTAAGGATAGTATAGACTAGCATGTCACCATGGTTCGCATGTAGCATGTTTTATCTCAAAATGAAGAGTTTTCGATGGAAGCTGGCCGGGGGCTTGACGTGTCTTATTTCTACTCTATTGAAATATAAGAGCCGTGGTGGCCGAGTGGTTCGAGCAGTTGCCTGCGACGCAAAGGTCGCAAGTTCGAATCCCGACTGTACCAATGAGTTTTTCTGAACTTAAGTACAGTGATTAGTCACACCACGAGCTTTACGGTGAAGGAAAACATCGAGAGGAAACCTGCATCTGTCTGAGAAGAAATTCAAAGGCGTATGTATAGTCGTGCTTGAGTAACGGCGATGGACTCGCCATCTGTCACGTTGGCACCTAATATACCTCTGGCGGAAAGTGGGTGTTGGGTATTACCTATACACCTCTGCCTACTCCTTCGGGGACCCTTGTGGGAAGGCGTGAGGATATTATTATAAATATTAGTAGGTAATTAGTCAACTGTGAACAGCATCTGTTATTTGTCGTGATATTATCTGAGACAGACTATTACAAGTACTCCCGTTGGAATACGGAAGTTTTCATTTAAGAGTGAGTAAGTTACATATAGAGCAATTGTAACATTCAGCAATCAGCAATAAAGCTACAAAGATATGTAGAGAACGAATTACGATTTGAGAATGGGGCTCTGTAAAATTCATATGTAGTTTTCCGCCTTAATAATTTTTAAGTTAATTTTTTAAGTAATACAATCGGGTCAAGTAAATCCTAAAAAGTCATACTGGATATTTGTGATCTTCATACAATACTTACTTCCGGGTATCAAACCCGCAGCCAAAAGTTGTGAATGTTGGGAAGAACAGGCTTAAACTCTACAAGTAAAAAAGTCAAGATGTAAGTTGAAACTTTGAATTTTCACTCATCAAGCAATTTGCCGATGAAACCACCTACCTATTTGAAAAAAACATATTTGATTCCTGCTGCATCACCACACATACATCACCCTCCAATTATTTTCACCCATCTAAATAATATCACCTTTACCAACAGGCAGACCGCACACTTCCACCAAAATAGTTTAATCGGTATTAAAGAAATAAATATACATATATGCAAAAAGCCGTGGTGGCGGAGTGGTTCGAGCAGTTGCCTGCGACACAAAGATCGCAAGTTCGAATCTCAATACTGTACCAATAAGTTTTTTCTGAACTTAAGTACAGTGATTAGTCACACCACGAGCTTTACGGTGAAGGAAAACATGGTGAGGAAACTTGAATACGCATGAGCAGAAATTCAAAGGCGTATTGCCTTGATCACACGTACCGAGCAAACCGGCGAGACAGTGCTCCCGGTCGAGTACTCGGTACGTATAAACTTAGCGCCGAGTGCACGGCCGAGCGCTCGGCCGAACAAAGTGGCGAGACAACAGCTCGGCTGCCGTTCTATCTACTTGACCGAGTTACCACCCTCCCGCTTCCCCGCACTGTCTCGCTCACTCACTCGGCAGGTTTGAACGTGCACTGTCTCGCCACTCGCCACTCGGCCACATGATTGTCGCGTCGCCGGACGTGGTTTTTTTAGTGCTCCTTTTCCAGCAGTTCATTCAATTCTTCTACTAATAGTGGAATAAGTAACTTTGTATATTTTCTAATTATCTTTTTACGATCCATCATATCCGAATTGTAGTCTCAATAGGACTGAACTGACTTGTAGTCTCAATAGAACTGAACTGACTGTGCTTATTTCAAAATGTGTGTGAACAGCTACTCGCTTACTACACTGTTTCGGCCGAGAAACATTTTCTTTCATGTCTCGCCGGTTTGCTCGGTACGTGTGATCAAGGCATATGTATAGTCGTGCTTGAGTAACGGCGATGGACTCGCCATCTGTCACGTTGGCACCTAATATACCTATACACCTCTGCCTACCCCTTCGGGGACCCCTGAGGGAAGGCGTGAGGATATATTATTATTATTTTTATTATTGTTATATATATACATAGGTATATTTACACTCAATGACGGGAATGTCCATTACTTGAAACTGGCCAGAATTAAGAGTTTGAGAAAGAAAATAGTGAAAGAGGTATGTAAGTCTAGAGAACTGGCGCTTTTTCTCTTTGCCTACCCCGCGTGGGACTAGGCGTGATGATATGTGTGTATGTATATCCTGTCGCCGTCCCATGATGGGTGCATATAGGAAAGACTGTGGTGTATAGGTCTGTATATATCTGTCCATCAGGCGGACCGCATGCTTGTTTGCCACCCAAGACGTATAAAAAAAAAAAAAAAAGTAGTACCCAGACACCCAATTTCCTCAGGTGTTATTCCACCTACCTTTGTGGACTACAATATCATTATAAGTCTATTCAAAAGAGACCAACAAGTACAAGACCAGGTATCCTTTAGTAACAATTAATTTAAAACTATAAATACAAAATATATCAATGTACATCCTCTATGCCCTCAGAGTGCGCACTTGTATCTTTATTCACATGCTCTTGTTCCACTACTTCTTCAGCAATCTGTATAACTTGTGGTATATAGTCCTGCTGTACCGTACTTGTCTCTTGCTCAGTCTCCGGTGTCTGTATAGAATACATTAAAACCCTCTTCACAGCCTCGGGGTTATCGTACATCCCATACTCAGCTTGCCATAATAAAGTAGTAATCAACTGCTGTAAATTACCTCGTGTACGCGGTGTTCTTACTTTCCTAAGCTTATTTGCTACGTATTCACCGAATACTGTGTACTCATCTTTCCTTTGGTTATCTTCGTAGAGAATTTTCTCCTTTGGTGCAATGTAGAAGCCTGGGAGACCAGGTGGGGACTTAATTTCTCTCTTAATTTTCTTATATTTCATTTTCTTTTGTCTTGGCTCATATGTTTCAACATGTGTGATCTGGAACGGGTCTTCTTCCAACCATTCCTCATCGGTATTAGGGCCAGAGTGCATCTGCCGCACTAGATTTATGGTTGCATGATCATCCTCATTCTCTCCATCTGATTGTTCAAGGACCTGGAAGAGGTTGAGCGTTAGCATGGAATGGAAAACCTAGATAAAATTTATTGGATATGTGTGTATGTTATATGGTATTAGTCACACCACGAGCTTCACGGTGAAGCAAAACATCGAGAGGAAACCTGCGTACGTCTGAGAGGAAATTCAAAGGCGTATGTATAGTTTACTTGAGTAACGGCGATGGACTCGCCATCGGTCACGTTGGCACCTAATATACCTCTGGCGGAAAGTGGGTGTGTGGGTATTACCTATACACCTCGGCCTACCCCTTCGGGAACCCTTGTGGGAAGGCGTGAGGATATTATTATTATTATTATATATAGTATAGCTTAAACACATAACTTTACCATAAATCTTGCAGTGTGTTAAATCACTGTGAAACTTGTAATGTGACAAGTTTTTTTTTTTTATACAACAAGAGTGGCAAACAAGCATACGGCGCGCAAAACGGTTACTGCAGCCTATTTACGCTTACAATACCGAAGTATCACTTGCGCGTTGCCACTCTGTGTTCGGAGAGTTGTACTGTGTTGGCAGCATAATGAGACTAATCCCTCTGCTGCCAACACAATATAACAATCCTCCCCCCACCCCAAGGAGCTCATTATTGGAAACCTTATTCACCATGTAGGAACACAACACAATAAATTGTGTTATTTGGCTACAGACTTCTATAAGGTGGAGGTTCTGCCCCAGTCGAGCAGCTCCAAATTCGAATGGCAAACCCGTTATGCCCTACCTCTCTTCTAAGTCACAGTACCTTACCACTGTACCCGAGATAAATGACTATGGAAGTACCATAGTCATTTTTCTATCACCAAATAAATATTACATACATAGATATCATCACACCGAGTCCCTAACGGGGTAGGCAGAGAGTAGAGCGCCAGTTCTTTCTATACTTGCATACCTCTTTCGCTTTGTCCACATTCATCAGTCTCATCATACATGCTCGCTGGTTTTAAGTACTCTTATTAATATTAAAGTACAAATATTTGTAAAAATTTGTTGCTTGATATTAAAAGTTGACTCCAGCCTAAGTGACTTTATAACATATATTTATGTATATCTAACAAGCATACAGACACTTGCACAACCAGTGGTATCACTTGCCACTGGAATGTTGTTTTGGAATGCAAAGTATCATGCCTCGCCATTTACTTGTGGAAATGCGTCTTATCAGCATTAACAAATTAGAAAATGACTGTCTGTTTTTGTTCATAACTGAATCTGATTTGATAATCTATATATATATATAGGACGTCCCATTTATGAACTCACTCATCAAGAAATCTCAGGAACTATAAGGCCAATTGATTTGAAATTTGGTAGAAGTATTCCTTACGGGGTGTAGAGGTCAGCTAAGATTTTGTGAAACTCCACCCGCATGGGGGAACTCGGGGGAGTTAAATTAAAAAAAGAACAAGGTTTTCAAACTATTGCTTCCATATTTATCAACTTGGTCATAATATTCTTCTGGCATGATGTTAATTTACAATGAAATATTATATATACCACAGCAAGGCGTGGCAGGGACTGTTAAATAATAAAATAAATAAATCAAATCCTTTTCAATTTCAAACCATAAATAGGTAGCATATAAATAAGTTTGCAGTCATGGAGTACAATCATACCCTCTTCATAGTTTATACACTCTTGGAGTAGCAGTAAAATTTATAATCCGAATTGTTCATGCACCAAAGCATATGTAGGTTTGCACCAATAATGATAATAGGTGTAAATTTTGATAATAAGAAGATAATTTTGCCTTTATTGAGTATGTATGACTTAAATGTTGTTTTAATCAAAATACAAGCTAAATGTGTCATAGATTGCAAAAGAAAATACTTATATCCAACTAATAGTATGTAGCAGAGTCAAGTTGTGATAAAAAGATCACAGAATACTGTAAATTAGTTGTATCCTCTTATTATCTCACATACATAACCTCAAACACGATTCTAATCGATACCTACGCAATCGATAACGAACGAGCGATTCGACACTGGCCGATAACAAGCATAACAATTATTGATAAGACGATGTGTTTCGTTGTGAAATAATTTTTAAAACATGTATGTACCCTTTGTATTTCAATTTTAGGTATTTTCCCTGCTTCGTCTTCATTATTATCAACTGATACTGAATAACGTACTTTTTTCACTTTGTTGTAGCTCCTTGAATATTTCCTTCGTTTTGGAGTTGCTGTGGATTGATTAGTGTCCTCGTCTGCAACGCGGAAAAGCGTCTCGTCCAAATTACCATTTTGTGATAGCTCCCACTGTATCGGATGTTTATTAGTTAAATGAGTCCTCAGATTAGTCGTATTACCGAAGTATTTGTACTGGGTTTCACACAATTTACACAACACGGCAACGCATCTATTATCTTCCAGAACGCGCTCAAAAAATCGCCACACCACCGAACATTTCTTCATATTGGTATCGATACTGAATTGATCTTCGATTTGCCACGGGAATTTCGATGGTATTGAATGGCTTACGATTAAAAACTAAATCGAATTGAAAATATCACGAGTTGAGTTACTTGTACAAAATGGCGATCGAATGCAGAAGCATCGAGCGAGCCGAGCGAGCAGGCTAGCTAGTCACCTTCATTGGATTTGACAGATCATATAAGACTTCTTTAACAACACAAATCATGGCATAATAGACTTTACTGGATTAACTTAGCGACTATTGTAACTACACGCTGACGGTTTTCGATATCGTACGTAAACTTTTTTCTTTATCGCACTGTATAACTTTGTCTCTTTCATATTTATTTGGCTGGGACGTTCACGTACGTCACTATACAGAAGTACCAACATGATAGCAGGTAGTCAAGAGTGCGTTCCATATCTGCATGAACTCTTTATGTTTACTTTAAATAGTAGTTAACTAGGTACCAATATTATCGATAAAAAGATCAGACTATCACAAATGTTACTATTCTTCATATTATCTTTGGCGTGTTTTATTATAAGATTTTTATTAATTGTTATGTATATCTGGATGAAAGTGGCCCTACACTTTCGGGGACCCTTATAGGAAGGCGTGAGGATATTATTTATTGGTAATGTTCATGCCTGTTTCTTAATATCATGCTTTATTTTTTAAATATTTATTAATTTTGAATAAATGTAGTGGTCTGAGTAGGAAAATAACAAAAGGATTTTATAATGTTTGTCTATATATCGAATGAAACCATAGTACAAGTACTATTTGTAATGTTATAATAATAATATTTGTTATGCTTGCGGTAAAAATTGCATTAACCGGAACTCTATGGCAGATAGGTATCAATTCTTTTTGATTTTTATACTAGTTTTGCCCTATTTATGTGGGTATATAGATACCCACATAAAGCAACATACATATAAATCAACGTACTAGTAGTAAGTAAAATTCCGATTATCAATTGATTTACAAAACAATTACACACATATCATCACACCGAGTCCCTGACGGGGTAGGCAGAGTGAAATGAGCGCCAATTGTCTCTAGACTTGCATACCTTTCTCGCTTCGTGTAAATTCATCAGTCTCTTCATACATCTCAACGGCTAAAACAAATCTTCTTTATTATGCTAGCTACAATATACTATCATGATTGTTTGAATAAAATAACCTTAAATGAAACAACAAAATAGTTTATAGAATCATTTTTATTTATTTGTCGGTATAAGAGGCTGTAAAAAGTTTATTGTCTAAAGTTTCCATCGATTCGTTGTTGAAAATAACTAAGCAAGGTGATTTTTAAATACTACATCATTATAAAACATTTTTATTAGTAGAAAATGTTCATCTTAAATTTCATTTAAATTGTACATAAATGTAAATGCACGAATCAAACAAATGTATGTATATAATAGATATTAATTATTGTAAATAGACATCGAAATTAATTAACTAATACTGTTTGACTCCTCTGGGCGTTCTTAATATAGACATATAGAGGCTAAGGGGTAATCAGAGCTTAAGCAATACGTCCCGAAGGTGGGTCGTCTAAAGTAGGTTGCGTCTACTTAATTATTCTGATTTTTTTTACAATTGTAAAGATGAAGAAAGGCATGTTACGTTGGTTTGGACATATAGAAAGGATGAGGTAAGAAATATTGACGAAACAGATATACAAAGCAAAAGTGTGTGCAAGAAGAGGCAGAGGAAGACCACGTTCCAACTACCTGGATGAAATCGATCGGACGCTCAAGGACGGGAACGTCAAGAGTACTCGAAACCGACGAGCAAGTCTAGAGAGAAATAGCGCTCTATACTCCCTGCCTGCCCCGTTAGGGACTTTACGTGATGATGTATTATTTACAATTATTGTTTTTATAATGTATATTTAGGCTCTGATTGCTCCGTTCCCTCTTGTATTGAACACAGTAACTGTATAACATGAACTAAGAGCATGAAATCGGTAGGTTTACCCGAGCGGGCAATAATATGGCACATGGGCATTCAAAATTGGACATTCATATTTATACACCTTCATTAACACTGATACTTACATTCACATATTCCTTGAATTTAAGTTTTTAACATCATTAAGTATGTGAAATGGCATTGTTGTCATACATAGGTAATACAAGTTTATAGACTATACGATTACCTGATTTTACATTGTCTATGATCATGATTTTTCTGTTGACAGTAATTTCAATATTTCATCTATAATAGATTTTGACATGCTTAGTAGGCGAGCTTACCCATCAGTAAAAAAGTTTTATTTGAGCTTTTTTATATGAAGAAGATGAGAATGTGTCTCGCCTTGCAAGTACAGTGAAACAGATAGTAGATAAAAAAATTCACCAATTGACAACAATTTGAAGTTCCTTACAATCTCTATTCAATAAAAAAAACTACAAAACTATATACTGCAACATTTTTACAATATCGAAATACTGCCTCTACTCTAATATAAAGATCGATTGGTATTTTACAATACAATTAACGAGTCAAGGTGTTTTCAACGCTTGAAAGTAGGTATCGAGTTGAGTACACTACGTAGACACATACAATGTAGCGACGAGATTAGTAAATGCTTCCGTTCGATGCGCACGATTTCATGGTACTTTTGTCTGACTCTTCAATGATATTCTCTGACCTATAAATAAAGTAGTACAATGGACTTGGTAAATGCTACAGCTTGTGATTCTCATCACATTGACACGAAATTAAATGTACATAGGCGAATAGAAAATATGCTTATAAATGTGCTTATTACATCCAATATTAATTTTATACGAGAATTGCACATTCGCATAGTATATTATCTATCTATGACTGTCATAGCCCATGTTTTTCAAAATGGCCGTTGGTATCAGATACAGAATTCAACCCGGTCATGACGTAATCGTTGCGTCAAATATGTCAGAAACGTTTGTCAAATTAAGTTTATACCTATATTAAAAAAAATTGGTAGATGGCGAACATACCTGATGGTTAGTTGTTACCATCTTGCAACATCAATTAATACAGAGATTAAAAAAAATGTGATCAGTGGACAAGTTTACAATAAATTAAGATGAAAACGATAATATATTAACATTGATATAGAAATAGAATCAAATCAAATTCGGATTTTGTATAATATTGAGCCAAAATTTGTCAAAATCCAAGTATGTGATGCTGAGGATATGTGGTAGGTAAATAAATATTATCGTCTTGAGAGCATGAGCTACCATTGGATGTACACTTCCAGCGTCTACAATAGATAGTGCTTGAACATTTAAAATATTATGTTGAAATGTACTAATATCATAAAAGTAAGTTGAGAGTTGTGAGGTTGTATGGATGTCTCTCAATCTCGTCAGAAAGGTTGAACGATACTTGGCACAGCGATTATTAGCAATATTAACACATAAGATATGATTTATTCTAGAAAAATCTACCAATGGAGTTAAATTTGACGTGACAATAATTTGCTTTTTAGAATACAATCAAGTCCAGAGCAGAAGTTAAACAAATAGTTATTATACATACAGTAATATTAATATAAATAACATCAAAATATCATTAGTACCTATGTAAGGTACATTCATAAAGCTTGCAGCAACTATTCACAAAAATGTTTTGAACTTATAACAATCAGCGAACATCGACTTACAATGCGTAAAGCTAGAGTTGCCATCCGTCCGGGTTTTCCCGTATTTTACCTATTTTAGAAGTCATCCGGGGAGCGTTCGTGCGACCGCACGCCGCAATAAGCCGACGAACCGAATTGTTAAATTCACTGACACCGTTGCAAAGATTATATGCTCTAAGATCCGGGGTCTTCAGGCGTCTCACCGTTTGACAAATTTGGAGATGGCAACCCTACGTATATAGTTATTACAGGAAGGTATGTGACTTTATTCGAATCATGAGAATCGTATCATAAAAAAAGTTTTAATAGCTGTGTGCGGTGAGCCAACTTGACAGATGACAAATCAGTCGTTTCTCAAGCACGACTTCACATACGTGTTTGAACTTCTTCTCAAACGTATGCATGTTTATTTCCTCCAAATTTTTCATTAACTACCAATAGTTGACAGTTCAAATACGTATTTATAATATAATTATAATGTAAGCGAAGGACAGATGTATTTTTCAATAATCTGGCTTCAGATGTCACAGATTACAGTTCAAAAGCTATACATGACGCATATAGTCAGAATGCGAGGGACATGACTAAAGATCCATTCAATCACAATATATGCAATGCGCCCATACACTCTATACAACTGCATACACAATATTATTGTTACCGAACGGACTTACAAAATATAATACAATAATAATTGGCTTACTAAAAATACAAGCGTATGACATCCTACATATCTACATTGGTTGGAACTAAAGGGGACGAGAGAATAATAATAATAATAAAAAAAACATCAACTAAAACGTTAACAAAATACGACTTTCTCTATGGAAAATAAATAAATTTACAAATTAGATACACGTTATATAACTAATTATCTACTTCTAGTCGTTTCTTCGCCGATAATGCTAAAATAAGTGATACCACTTATAATTAGGGCAAGCGGAGGCGAGCGGCCGCGATTAACGGGCATTTACAACTTGACGGCTTTTCAAAATCCAGTTTAAACTGGCTTAATGCAGACCATTTTGGTTCAGGAGACATGGTGTCGCCGCGCATAGGAATATCACAACTATTAAATTTGTTTATGGCCGTTACTCGCGGCTGCTTGCCCTCAAAAGCCAACTATAACTTAGAATACAGAAGCCTGCCGTCCGCCGCACTACGTTATCCTATCATAGCCTAGGCCGAAACCAACATTAACTACATTACTCAGTCCAAATTTCAGTCAATTTCTTAAGAAATTACACCTCACACATCATTCTAAGTACAAAAGCGTTTCGGAATTCCATCTCAGTTTGAATTCAATTCAAATGCAAATTCATGTAGCCAACATTATAGTCACATACTTGATGTTGGAAGTCGCGTTTAATCGGGGAATTGGAACGTTAATTTCTTATTTGAATAAATGCTTTTTAAAGCACTATGTAACGTGGAAATTACGGGCGTTTAAGATTATCAGAGACTATAAAAGTAATTTCTTTTGGTTACGATATCTCGTGAGCTCTACGGTTCGGTCCATTAGAATTAGAAATAGCATGAACATGAGTTAATTCCAGAAAGTGAGAGTGAATCCGAAACGATAAGTATTTAGGCTTTATTTTCATTGACAGGAATCTTGCCATCTACTAACACAGTTCCACCTTACTAAAGATAATCTCGACCATTCTAAGACAACAATGTTTAATTAAAATAGCAATTATAAACTACGTTATTTTCGTGATAAGTAACAGTAATTAACAATTGGAATCATGCCGATAAACCTACATTTAAAGCGAACTAGGAATATAAATTGAGATAGATAATTTCAGTAGCTTTGGTAGAGTGACAATATTTATTGTATTGCTTACATGTATCGATAATAATACACTCGACAATTGAGTATTTCTTTTCGTACCTACTATAATAGGAAGGAAAGAAGAGTTAATTTTCATAGATGTCGCACAGTTACTGATATAGACTTGAATAAATTAGGTCACGTGTCAGTCATTATATATACAGTTGTCAAGGTGCTACAGTTATGTCAAAAATTATAGCCCAATAGCGAAGACTGACACACGACTGACGTTTCCGAATTGACATTAAAGAGACCACCGTCCGTCAAAGAGAGCAATGCTATATTGTAAATATTTCTAGTGCTGTTCCAGGGGCGGATTGGAACGGCACCGAAAAGGAATGCTACAGAGATTCGTGCGTGCGTAAGTGTGGAACGGTGCTAGTTTGCGAGCGCGACGGCAGCTCCTAGCGCGACCAGCGTCCGACTCACGCGCGTCCGACCGCCTCCAGCGCGGTCGCCGACCGAAAAAACTCCGCATCTGTCGTAGTCGACATCGTAGACATTGTGGATTCGTCCCACGTCACCTCGGTTGTCGTCGTTGTCCCATTGTCGTGTTTTCTTCTCGTCTTAGGATGGCGTTGCTTCTTTTTCGGGTGGTTAGCCTTCTTGTGCTTTCGTTTCTGCCTCATGTTCTGTTTCTGGACCCGTATGGCGCAGTTTCTGTGGCGTGGCGGTGGTCGTTTGAGTTTGCCGCGGTGTCTGCGCGGCGGGCAATGGGTTTGCTTGGGCCCGTCCCACCGACGGGTTAGCGTTAGAGCGTATCCAGATAGGTTGCCCAGCGGGCGGCTCACGGGCAACTGCGTGCGCCGCGCCCTGCCCCTGTTGTCCAAAGCCAAGTAGGTCTTCTTGCCGCTCCGCAGCCGCGAGTATGTGTTGTAATTGTTCTCCTCTATGTGCTCCTCGAACACGCAGTCGTCTGAGAGATCCTTCTGAAACAATGGATAAGAATATTTTAGTTACCTGCCCAAGGTGAAGAAATCTTCATTTATCAAGCTCCCACGAGCTTGTTAAGGTCACTTAAGGGAACCTACTGCACAATAAAAATATTCAGTACCTAACGACTTGCCTAGGCTTCGCAGGTTAAGTAGAGCCTTTTATCCATACATGAACTTAGGGTGACGCTTTAGAGTAGCTTTTGAGTTTTTGGCGAAATTTGTTTTATAACAATATGTAATGATCACAATTCATGATACACCGATAAATCAAAACCTCTCTACCTAATGCCCGCAAAGTACTAAGTTCCTCGGCAATATACCATAATGTCAATCAATTAGGGGCAAGGGTCCTACAATTAGAGATGGATTGAATGGATACTCCTTATAAACCTGACGTGAATAAGCAGGTATCTTATCAAAGACATTCTAATATGGGATCGGCCTGACAATTTTCCCCGGCAAATTGGGTCTTCCCTTTTCTGTCCCGACCGTATGCCCCGTTAGCTAACCGGCTATGAACACCGCCAAACAAATGGCTGCTTGAATCCTACTAATATGGATTATAAATGTGAAGGTTTGTTTGTTACGTTTTCATGCATAATCTACTGTACGAAATTGGATGTCATTTGGCACAAATATTACCTACCTATTAGTTCGCTTAACATATATGATGGTTTATACCAGATTCTTATCTATAGTCTAGCGATATAGTACAGTTTTATGCGAGTGAAACCGCGGGGCACGGCTAAGTGGATGTACGATAGTTAGGTGGTTACTACGACAGAAGACAGTGCGCATTATCAGTTGATTCATGTCCTTGGCAATTTGTACCCTGGTAAGCAAGTAGTACTGGAAGTTATTGGCAATATAACCTTCATGGTGAAATTATTTTTATTGCCTTTTAGAGTTGCCATAAGCGTTAATACAATAATTCCTTAGCAATGCTAAAATACAATTGATACTTAGTGTGTAATTTGTGTTTCAACACTAATATATAATTGTAAAGCATATTTCATATGAAATAAGGAAGTAATCAAATTGATAGTAATCTATTATTAATAATAATATATAGAGGCATATTTTATGGTAGGGTCTCTCCTATATTGTGCCTGCCATAGTGACCTTGTGCGAGTCAAAATGCCGTTTAGGGACAATGGTGTGTTTTAATATGACGCCTTCTCACAAAGCTATCCGAAACGGTAGGAAAACGCAGGTAATAACCCACACACCTAATTTAAGCCGGAAATAGGTATATTAATTTATTTATGTGATACCGACTCCGTCTTCGTTACTAAAGTACGACTATATATGTATACGCCTGTTGAGGTTTTCCCTGGAGAGTACAGCATGGAGGTCTTCAAGAAGGGTGTGAAAAGATTCCTGCAGGGTCGGCAACGCGCGAGTGATACCCCTGGTGTTGCAAGCGTCCATAGGCGGCGGTAACCGCTTACCATCAGGCGGACCGCATGCTTGTTTGCCACCCAAGTGGTATAAAAAAAAAAACATCATCGCGAAGAAAACCTAATGCTCTCGTTGTTTTCCTTCACCGCAAAGCTCGTGGTGTGACCAATCACTGTATTTAAGTTCAGAAAACTCATTTATGCAGAACCATTCGGCCACCACGGCTCTCAGATATAAGTTACTTATGTTTGTGAAAATAGCTTTCCATATGAACCACAGATTTTATTTTCTTAATTGCTAAGCCTATTCCCATCCTTTATTTTACGAAAAAAGTTTTAAAATTCAAATTTAACTTAACATCTTACACATCATCACGCCGAATCGCTCACGGGGGAGGCAGAAACGCTATAACGTGACATGACAATTTTAAAATTGGCGCCAACACAAATTTATTATAAAGTTGCATGCATTGTTTTTTGACAGTTGACAATTGAAAGTAGAGCATTCTCTCTAGACTTATGGTCATCATTCAGTTCATCCACTTTCATCGGTCTTCTCGTACGTTTTTTCTACATGTCCAATAAAACGAGAAGTTTTCGTATATTTTTTACGTTTATACGTTTTTTTACGTATTTTTTATACGTTCTATATATTTTTTTGACATTTGACATTCCAGAGAAAAAAAATACTTGAATCTAAACATGAATAGTTCAAATGTTTATGGGCTGTAAACTTATAGATTGTTCATTTTATTTTATAATGGCACTATAACTTTTCAGGAACAATTACCGAATGAACACTGTAATATAACAACGGAAGCGGAGGCCGCGCGTCATTGAAATATGCTTCGTTGAGAGAGCAGCAAGAAGCAATGTTATTTCGACTTTACGATAAATATCTTGGGACAATTTGAAACAAATTTACATAAGCCCAAATTAAGCAATCTGGGTCAAATATTTTATCTGTAAGTTACAACTGTTTTTTGTAATTATCGAAAAATTGTTCTTATTGTAACTAAATAGCTAGCAAAGCTTGTGCTATGGTTACTAGACAACGATTTATTAACTTATATGGATAGATATGTTTTTTTAAAATAGATTTTACTTATTAAGATTAAACAAGAATAACTCTCTATACAGAGAGTTCATGAATCAAGAATCTATAGTTAGTTAATAGGAATGGATGATACATGCTTGTTAATGTCATATCTTTGAATTTGAAAATAAATTGCTCCATTATTTGTTGTTTATTGTAATTTGTTGTAATTCGTGCAGGTTATATGGCTGAGCCCTTACACGTAATGTTGCCAGTAACATAAAGCGTATGTGTCTAGCAGCACAGATTAAATAATTCCATAGTGAGAATCACTACCACCCATGGTGTGCATGCGCGCCGGGAGCTATGTCTGCTAATACAAAGCAATATAGATTAATTATTTTCCATAATTAAACGTCATGACACACCTTATTGGTATTTAGCTATATATATTATCATCTCGCAGAGTTTGTCACGGGTAGGCAGAGAAAGTAGAGCACCAGTTCTCTCTACCAGAAAAAAAAAAAAAGACGCGCCCCCCCAATTCCTAGTCAAGGGGTCGCGGGATGTAGGGGAGTATGACCCGAGTGTATTAATTACAGTGTGCGTGTGCACTCATAGGTAATCAGTGTGTACCGATAATACTCAAACATTAGTGGAAGGTTGCCCACTTACACTATCAACTATAAGGAATAGTGGGGCGCGTCTTTAAGGATGGCACTGTCTATGTATGTATGTATTCTCTTTATCAAATAGCTGTCCCGCTCAGCTTCGCTCGGGTGAAAAAGTTAAATTGCCCGTAGCACGATCGCAGCGCCATCTATCGGGTCCAATTGTAAATCTAAACCATTCTCGAATCCACCTTAAGACACACAGAAAGGGATAGCTTCGCCCGGGGGAAAAAGTTAAATTCCTGAAACTCGATCGCAGCGCCACCTATCGGGTCCAATTTAATATAGCCTATGTTCACCGGAGATAGTGTAGCTTCCCAACATTGAAAGAATTTTTCAAATCGGTCCAGTAGTTTTTGAGCCTATTCATTACAACCAAACAAACAAACAAACAAACAAAGTTTTCCTCTTTATAATATTAGTGTAGATAGATACTGTACCGTTACTAATAGTATCATTATTACAGGTGCAAGCTAAATACATTATCATCAGTTGCACTCACGGTCGAAGTGTCATAATATAAACTTTTATCTTATCGCACAACAATTATACCCTATTCCCGATAATGGATACAGAATCCTATTTAAGGGGAAATGGTTCGCGGCCGGTGTGACTAAAGATAACACTTAGGGACTGATTATTGGTCCAGTATCGATAAAAGTCGACTGATAAAGACGTTATATAACAGTCGAGTTGAGCGATTTTAGCTCTTAAGTTAATTAATTACAGATTAGAGCCGTGGTGTGTTCGAGCAGTTGCCTGCGACGCAAAGGTCGCAAGTTCGAATCCCGACTGTACCAATGAGTTTTTCTGAACTTAAGTACAGTGATTAGTCACACCACGAGCTTTACGGGTGAAGGAAAACATCGAGAGGAAACCTGCATACGTCTGAGAAGAAATTCAAATGCGTATGTATAGTCGTGCTTGAGAAACGGCGATGGACTCGCCATCCGTCACGTTGGCACCTAATATACCTCAGGCGGAAAGTGGGTGTGTGGGTATTACCTATACACCTCTGCCTACCCCTTCAGGGACCCTTAAGGGAAGGCGTGAGGATATATTATTTTATTATAATTACAGATTAGTGTTGAATGGATTTAGTATGATTAACAGGTTTGGAACTCTTGGGGTATGCAAAGAGTTTCGTAATTCTTAATACATGTATTCTTCTGTATTTAGATAGGTCCGGACAGGACTTTTCTTAATTTTGAATTACATATATAAAAATACGTGTATTGATAGTGCCATCCACGAAGACGCGCCCCACTATTATTTTTATAGTTCATAGTGTAAGTGTGCAACCTTCCACTAATGTTTGAGTATTATCGGTACACACTGACTGCCTATGAGTGCACACGCACACTAATAGACTCGGGTCACTCCCCGCATCCCGCGACCTGTCAATTAGAAATTGGTGGGGCGCGTATTCGTGGATGGCACTATCTGTATGAGGCGAAAGAGCGGGAGAACACCTCTGCCTACCCATTCAGAGCTCCTTAGAGGCGTGGAGATATATTATAAAGTAAGTAGCACACTACATTATCCTGTACGCTATAAAACAAGTGTATGAACACATTCGATTAAAGAACGAGTGGAATAAATAAATTTACGACTTAGAAATATGGACTGATCTTAAGTTTATGTGAAAGCATGTGTAGAGGAAATCGTAGCTTTCTCGCTGCTAACTAGATTATTTTAATTTCCATCGACATGAAAATATTATCCTAGTAATCTGACGAATGTTATAACGGCGAATGGTTGTGTGTACTGTTTTCAATGAAGGGATTCTAATGAAACTTTACAGTAATATTTGTAAAGATATTGTGGTAAATTGGTCGAAATATATGGATATTATGATACCAGTTTACGCGGATAGAACCTCGGGGCACAATATGTATTACCAAAGCGAAAGTTTCTATGCGTGTTTTTAACTCAATTACCCATAAATTACAGAATGGAGTTGGATGAAATTTGGCCCCGGATGAGATAGAGATAAGAGAGAGAGTAATAATATGCATTTTTTTTTTCATTTATTTAACAGGTTATTACGCGGTGTAGAGGTCAGCTAAGAACGTATATTATGAAACTCCACCCGCAAGGTGGAACGCGGGGGAGTTAAATGAAAAAAAAATTGCTTCCCCCATCGAAGGAATAGTTGAAAAACGTGTTTTTTTTTTACTTTTTCACCCGGGCGAAGTTGGGCGGGACAGCTAGTAACATATATTCGTTATATTGCAAAAAGAACAACCACTAAATCAAATACACAGCCAATAATATTTACATAAATTTTCTAATCGATAAATCGTGCCAACCTTGCGGGTCAAACATTTTATCGAAAGCGAAGATCGAGTATCGATACGGGATGCATCACTAGCTCGGATGTAGGGTTATCGTGTACGATCTTTATAGGGTAAAAACAATCGGCAAAGAATGAGGAGTCAGGATTCGTAACCCTTGTAGAGGATTCAATATGATGATATTAAATTTAACTAGCATTATGGACGCGTTCGAGTTTATGGTCTTTGGTTGAAAGTCGTTTTTTTTTGTATATTTGTAAATGGATAATGGAATTTTAGATCTTACCTATCTTATCTTAATATATATAAATTACGTGTCACGTTGTTTGTCCGCGATGGGCTCCTAAACTACTTAGCCGATTTCAATCAAATTTGCACACCGTGTGCAGTTTGATCCAACTTAAAAGATAGGATAGTTTACATCACAATAGAACCGATAGGTGGCGCTGCAATCGTGTTTCAGGAAGTCTAACTTTTTCACCCGGACGAAGCTGGGCGGGACAGCAAGTGCTATTTATTATATATTTTGAAAAAGGCGAAGGTTGAAAATGTTTGTATATCTTTCACGCACAGATATAGAATATTAGCTGGAATACCACACACACGTATGTATAAATATATGCTCTTGCCTTCAAACCTTGAGGTTGCGGGTTCGATTCCGTCTGAGGACAGATATTTGTGTTATGACCACGAGTATATGTACCTTAGTCTTGGATGTCCTATGTATTTATGTATACATCTATCTATATAAGTAAATATATCGTTGTCTAGTTACCATAACACAAGCTTTGCTTCATTTGGGGCTAGGTCAATTTGTGTGGAATTGTACCAAACTTAATTTTATCTTCAGTATATTTTATTAATATTAGATTTTTGTACAATACAATAATAACCGCTTTTTACTAAATATACATGGATGTATACACGGTACATATACCAATATTTTATATAAAAGACAACCATTAAAAAAATATATATGTATAATTTTTGTCTCTTTGTTACGGTGAATCTCGGAAAAGGAGTTACTTAGTCTACTTTTATTTTAGAAACTAAACAATAACTCTTTTGTTAAATTCCACGCGGACGAAGTCTCGGCAACAGCTTGTCTAAATGTCCGTCAAAACAGACATCAATCAAACATCGAGACTGTGAAATGCCAAGTACAGTCGACCACGAAAGTCCTGAAAGTGTAATTTACGGGTCCCTAGTAATATTTACACTGTAATAAATATGCCAATTAAGTCGTAGCCCGACAGATTTATGGTACCTACGCCAAACATTCAAATGTCTATTGAAAAATACTCATAGAGGCTGGCTTTGTCGCTTCGAGCTACTCGACTAATGAATATATTCATTCTTATATTTGCATCCACTTTTGATTTAAAATAAATCTTAATATATAAAGAGGAAACCTGCATACGTCCGAGAAGAAACTCAAAGGCGTATGTATAGTCGTGCTTGAGTAACGGCGATGGACTCGCCATCTGCCACGTTGGCACCTAATATACCTCTGGCGGAAAGTTGGTGTGTGGGTATTACCTATACACCTCTGCCTACTCCTTCGGACCCTTGTGGGAAGGCGTGAGGATATATTATTATTATCTTAATATATATAAATTGCGCGTCACGTTGTTTGTCCGCGATGGGCTCCTAAACTACTTAACCGATTTCAATCAAATTTGCACACCGTGTGCAGTTTGATCCAACTTGAAAGATAGGATAGCTTACATCACAATTGGACCCGATAGGCGGCGCTGCGATCGTGTTTCAGGAAGTTTACATTTTTTACCCGGGCGAAGCTGGGGGTGACAGCTAGTTATTTATAAATTACGCGTCACGTTGTTTGTCCGCGATGGACTTCTAAACTATTTGAACGATTTTAATGAAATTTGCACACTGTGTGCAGTTTGATCCAACTCGAAAGATAGGATAGCTTACCATCATCTCAATATAAGTCGCAATATTATTTTATTGCAAATTATTTGTCTATTATTTGACAGTCACGATATACCAACAACCTTAGCCACAGCAACGCGTGGCCGGGTCTGCTAATGTAATTTAAATTATAGTTTTAAATTTGTAATCTTTCTATATTTTTTGGCTGAAATAAAATATTTCCTATGTGTTAATCGAGCTAATAATCTAGCTATGTATGCCATTCTGGCGTGATTTAGTGACCTAACGCCTTCCCACAAGGGTCCCCGAAGGGGTAGGCAGAGGTGTCGGTAGTACACACAAAACCACCTTCCGTTAGGGGTATATTTTTGGTACTAACGTGACAGATGGTGAGTCCTTCACCGTTACTCCAGCAAGATTATACCGTATTCTCAGACGTTTTCCTCTCCTTGTTTTCCTTCATCGTAAAGCTCGTGGTGTGACTCATCACTGTTCTCAAGTTCAGAACTCATTGGTACAGTCGGGATTCGAACTTACGATCTTTGTGTCGCAGGCGACTCGAACCATTCGGCCACCACGGCTTATCCCGAAATTACAGATTTACTTAGGTTCTATTTATTAATTACTATTTCACATCTGTATTCGGCTTAAACAATCAAGTCATGTCAAAAACGAAGCCGTTTGCATTTGTTACCTTTGCTTGTTAGTTTAAAATAAAAAGAACAGCGGCGGCGGTGCCCGGACAAATCGGAACGTGACACGTTCATAGGGTTGCGACTGTGAGCGGGATCGTTAACGTTTCCGAGAAATCGATGCTCGCGATCGATAAAAAGATCGATGTAGCTCCAAGTATTTTGATGGGATTCCGTCAACCGCAAAGTTGGATCGCTTTTGGAGGTTTTCAAATGTTTGAGGTGAATCTAAAATGTCATTTGTATCAGTGATAAAATATATGCATGCGATTCGGTTCGATTGGCCATGTGGGAAATCCCAGGCTCTTAAGAAAAAATATCTATGTTTGAACATGAAGAGCTTCGCATGGGGAGGCAGAGAGAAAAAGCGTCAGTTCTCTCTAGACTTGCATACCTCTTTCGTCCACATACCTCAGTCTCTATACATGCTCGTCGGTTTCGAGTACTCTTGACGTTCCCGTCCTTGCGCGTCCGATCGATTAGGTCTAGATAATTGGAACTGCTTTCTATATCTGTTTCTTCACATCTCCTTTCTATATTTTTCTTATAACATAGCGCGCTTTTTTACACATTGATAATTAAGAGTACTCGAATGTGGACGAAGCGAAAGAGGTATGTAAGTCTAGAGAGAACTGGCGCTCTATGCTCTCTGCCTACCCCGTTAGGGACTTGGCGTGATGATATGTATGTATGTATGTAATTAAGATACAATCTACGATTCCTTTTGGGTTTATCACGAAAACGACATAACGCGCGGACTGACATTTCATGATTTCCTTATTTTTTTCCCAAGAACATACATATGCAAATTATTGCTTAGTCAAACATTAACGATTATGGCAATACTTAATTATAGGTTCTTGTTAAATGTACTTTTTGCTCGGTGTCTCGTCGGCCGGCCTTTGAATAATTCAAACCGGCCATAGCTCCTTGCCAAATTGTCGGCATTTACCACTAATCTGACGTAGATCTTGATTTGAGTTTGGTAGATATTATTTCATATGTAACACTGCTACCGATGGAAATCTGTCATATTTAATGGGTATTGAACTGGTGTTTATCTGAAAACAATCAACCATAGCTACAAGTGATAATTATCTTCCAATCCAATAACCTAAAGCCTTCCCACAAGGGTCCCCGAAGGGGTAGGTAGTGTATTGGTAGGACCCACACACAAACCCACTTTCCACCAGAGATATATTTTAGGTGACAGATGGCGAGTCCTACACCGTTACTCAAGCACGACTATACGCCTTAGAATTACTTCTCAGACGTAGTTCCTGAAATTAGCAAGGAAACAAACTGTTAGAATCAAATCGATATATTTTATTATAAAACGTCGAAAAAGAAGCACGGTTCGGGTTGGTAGTTTCCATGGAGAAGAACCGGCAAGGAACTCCATGGTTACTCTTTTCAAATCATTAGGTATACAATAATATTATGATGTTACAGCATTAGTACTTAAGAATGGGGGAACAGCGTTCACATATAGATATGAGTATTGGTGAAAGGAAACATCGAGAGGAAACGTGCATACGTCTTAGAAGAAATTCAAAGGTTTATTAACATCCTCTTTTCGTCGGAGCTACCTATATTTAGGCGTAAGATGGCGAGTCTAACGCCGTTACTCAAGCATTACTTTACAGTGAATTTTACCTTAGATTAGAACCTACATTAGAACCATAAATAATACCCTCACACTAAGCAATGACCATAAACTATGATGCACTTTATAGACGTCATATAAAATGTCACTTTAATATTCTTGAATTATGTCACGTCATTAACTGTAGTAGGCTAACCAATTACTGCGCAGGCTGTGCAATAAACTCCCCGTTGAGGTCTCTAAAGAACGCATGGAGTTCCTTAAGAGGGTGTGAAAAGATTCCTACAGGGTTGGCAGCCCGCGAGAGATATCCCTGGTGTTGCAAGGTTACATAGGCGGTAGTAACCGCTTTATAATCTTATAAAATAACAAGCTGTGCCCGCGACATCGTCCGCATGGAATTTAACAAAAAAAAACAGTTTCTAAAATAAAAGTAGCCTAAGTTACTCCCTTTTATATCAGCTATCTGCCAGTGAAAGTCCCGTCAAAATCGGCCAAGTGGTTTCAGAGATTAGCCGGAACAAACGGACAGACAGACAGCCAAAAAATTTAAGAAATGATAGTTTCGTGTATGTACCGTGCATACATCCATATGCATTTAATAAAAAGCGGTTATTTTAATATTACAAACAGACAGTCCAATTTTATTATATGTATAGATTACAAGCTGAATGAAAAAGCTTTTTAAGTAAACCTTTATTAATTAATATAATTAATAATTAATAGCGATGTACAACTTTGTCATCATTCTTAAGCAAGGACGATATTTTTATTTTTAGACTTTATTCGCCAAGATTCCAATAATAAACCATGTTTCGCGTTTACTTATTCATAAAAGTGTTTATGACCTGTTATAGTTTTTTTATTACAAGCCCAAAAGTAAGGTTTCCACAACTAATTGACCTGCCGAAGTATAATCTCTCTTAATTAGAACACGTTTAACGAATATTTAATGGTCGATAATAATGTACAAATTTACATATATTTTTTAACACGCACTGATGTCACAAACAGCTTCCGATTGGCCTGTGCCTGATTTCCACCTTTGTAGAATAAAAAAAATACACGTGTCATGTGGGTTAAATTACACTTAAAAATTACTTTTTAAAAATATGTAATTCCCTTGGTTTACCAATTTTGGCTTAAAATGCTTTAAACTTCAAAATCAAATTCACACGTGTCAAATAGTGCGGGCAAAAAGTATAATTTAAATTTCGAATATAATCGAATCGAATAAATACGAAATTTAAAAATGTCGACTAATGCATCGCCTAATTTTGGTGAAGTCGCCAGTACTTAAGAGTTGGGTTATAAAAAGCAAATCTAGGGAAATGAAAAGATTAAAGTTTTACGATCTGATATGGTGCATTGTCATTAACGTTCACTCTTTATGGACATTTAAGCACTCCCATATTAGGTTGCATTTCCACGCTGGAACAAAGGGTGTGATGGAGCGGTCCTTAAGGGGAAGTTTATCTTTCTTTATCTTTAGCTATAAAGATAATATGTAGTTCATCTTTGTCTACGATCGATTTTTAAGAGTCAGATGTATCGAGTTTTTTTACGTCATAGAATCACATGCTATCTGTTACCCGCGTAAAGTTTCATTAGTAAAGTTTCAGCTATTTTATATGAACTATAAAAACTTTAACGTATATAAAATGTACAATATTAAACATAATATAAATAAATTACGACACTTATTCAAACTAAACTACTTAAAACTGTCCCAACCCGCTAGAGGGTGCCAAGAGGTCTGGCAGCATTGCCACGCTGTATGACATTGCTGACTCTTTGCGCAAGATAAGTACCAGCTTTCCGATTACCAGAATTGACACCTTGTTTTGAGGTTATAATATATCTCAGAATCTCGTATTCCGTGAAAGGGAAACAAACGTTTTCACCAACTAGCATTTATAATATTATTTAGACACACATATCAACACGCCAATTCTCTTTCGTTCACATTCATCTGTCTCTCCATACCAGCTCTTATGTTTTGAGTACTCGCCTTTCTCCTTCTTTATGGAAGAAGAAAGGACGAACTCTCAAAGCAGGCGATACCGTTCGACTAAATTATAAACCAATTGTAACCATTGTAAAATTGGCTCCTCTTGTATTTTTTAATGTAATAATAATATATTAATATATCCTCACGCCTTCCTACAAGGGTCCCCGAAGGGGTAGGCAGAGGTGTATAGGTAATACCCACACACCTACTTTCCGCCAGAGGTATATTAGGTATATTAGGCTACAGATAATAAAACAGTATTTGGTTGTGTTCAAAATGTAGTGTGAACATTTCGAACAGTGGAACGGGAAGATCGTAGTTGTCGATATAATGAATAAAAAAATCTTGTAAATTTTACGACCATTGAAACAAGTTAGTTCTAAATATTCCGTGTGTTATGTTAAGTTTTGTTGTTTAACTTTCTCTTAAAACTGATCGAGTAATATATTACTATTTTCCAAACGAACAATGTCAAAATATCGATACAAAATAGGCCATAAATAAAACAACCCCAAAAACGTTAAATTCCAAAGGACAAATATCAAAAGCCCATAAATTTAGGTTTGTATTAAAACATAAAATAGGGTAAACAATCGTAAATAAATATTACAACGAAAACACACAATGGTATCGTTAATTCACGTATAAATTATGTCTATTTTGTGGGTCGTTTTACACTTTTTTTGTGCTTCAATTTTTTTGTGGTGGCAACACACCGGCGGCGCCTGTGGCGCGGCGAAACCCTTTAGTCCGAATTTAAAAATCGAACGACTGTTTTTTCTTTTCCTGTATAGGAGCTGTTACGGAGCCGAGGTTATTAATCCATTTCTAGTCATTATCGGAAAGCGTTTTATTTCGTTAAGAATTCTATTTCCCTTGTCCAATATATTTGTGTGCCCGTGTCATAATGGAGCCATAACTTTGTCCATAGTTAGACCCGTTAAGGTGTTTGCAATTCTCTCCGCTTTAGTTGTATGAATTAGTCTAATTCACTGATATTTACGAGCTCTATAAACTATTTACATAATTTCTACTTAAAATAACCAATAGCGCATCGCTTCTCATTTATTCATATTAATACTCTATCTCTACTCATAAATAAAATTGAATTGTCTGTTTGTAATAACAAGAGACAACAGTTTTTTTCCAAATGCGTATGAAAATATATACGATATTAGCTGGTCCCTGCCACGCTTTGCTGTGGATATGTGACTGATACAAAACATAGGTAAAAACAATCCTTGATGCGGATTATATGTCATGCTAAAATTTCAGCTCGATCGGTGCAGAACTTTTTGAGTTTTTGAAGCGTACACAAACCAACATAACATATATTGATAACGAAAACAGTTGATTTCTGTTTGTTCCGGCTCATCTCTGAAACAGCTGTACCAATTTTGAGGGAACTTTAACTGGCAGATAACTCATACACTTCTCATCAGAAAAATCGAAACACCTTGCTAGTTTATATTTTTTAAGGATTATCACAAAAATGTGGATATTTAGGAATATATGTCAAATGTCGTTTAATAGTGAATAATTGCATATTATACACTTGAAAGGCATTTAGATTTTTCCGATGTGAAGTATATTATACGGAGTTTTTATTTTATTTAAACAGACTTAACGCGAGTGTAACCGCGGAGCAGAACTAGTGAACACTTAAATTAACATTTCTCGTCATATTAAATACGATTTACTAATTTAGGTAGCCAGCCACTTAAATAGTAACAATATTATGTGTCAGCGCATACAAATAACTATTTAAAATGTCATATTATAGAATTCCATTATCGTTAAATCCAGCGCAATATTAGTAAAATATTTGCAATGAGAGAAATTTTGAAACCTAATAAACTTAGTCTCCGATTGATCGATGAAAGGATTTAATCAATCGATTTATCGATATTCGACTAATTAATAGTTACATCACTCAAGTTTTAATGTACTTACATATACATATACATTTGCCAACTCAACGCTTTTAGTGCTAATAAATAGGTGCCGTGGTGGCCGAGTGGTTCGAGTAGTTGCATGCAACACAAAGATTGCAAGTTCGCATCCCGACTGTACCAATGAGTTTTTCTGAACTTAAGTACAGTGTTCAGTCTCATCACGAGCGTGACGGCGAAGGAAAACATCGAGAGGATACGTCTGAGAAAAAAATCATAGGCATAGTTGTGCTTGAGTAACGGCGACGGACTCGCCATCTGTCACGGTGGTACCTAATATATATCTCAGACGGAAAGTGGGTGTGTCTGATATATTTACGTGCCAACATGACAGATGGCTAGTCTATCGCCGTTTCTGAAGCACGACTATACTTACATACATCTTTGAATTTCTTCTCAAAAGTATCCACGTTTTTCCTTCACGGTAAAGCTAGGTAGGTACATCATTTAGTTCAGTATAACTAATTACATTTATATAAAAATATACATACATACATACGTACATATCATCACGCCGTCCCTAACGGGGTAGGCAGAGGGTAGATCGCCAGTTCTCTCTATACTTACGTATCTCTTTCGCTTCGTTCAGAAATATTCGTTGTCTATACAAAAATAAGCGCTGTCATAATCCCCTATCCCCTATACCTTTAAACGAGCAATTCTTGTATATATCTATATATATAATCTGAATCTGGGAAACGGCTCCAACGATTTTCATAAAACCCTATACCTTTAAACGAGCAATTCTTGTATATATCTATATATATAATCTGAATCTGGGAAACGGCTCCAACGATTTTCATAAAATTTGGTAAGGGGAGATTTCGGGGGTGATAAATCGATCTAGCTAGGTTTCATTTTAAAAAAAGTCGTTTTATCCGTGTTTTTAGGCATTGAAAATCTCTAACAATTTCATTAGTATATGAATTTCCCCACTGATAAAGCGTTGCTAAGCAACAAACTTTAAGCCAATGAGTGTTTGGTTGTCATAAGTATGTCATTCGTGCGAAAAAATATAAATCTGAAAAATACCGAGCTAAGCTCGGTCATCCAGGTACTAACTATTTACAGTTGCAACATT
>JACCPG010008684.1:0-19313 GCA_016069955.1 Drepana arcuata
TGGTAGACGGATACCCCACTTTCTTCTTCTTCTTCTTCGTAACCAAAACTATCGAAAATGCTATTCCAAACTTGAAAAACTCCATGCCATTTTTAGAAAAAACCTCAACGAGAGTTCATTCCACAGGCTGAGCGTCTGCGGAAGGAACTCCTACGAAACCGCGAGGTGACCTGTTTGGTTGCAAGGTATAGGAATAAGTTTCCACGAGATGCGGGAAATACGGTAGTATCAGGTAGTCAGTAGTTATTATAGTATGGAATACAAGTATGTAAACTGAATATTTTTCTAAACGGATCAGCACTGCCATACAACGTGGGAATGCCGCCAGTCTTCTTGGTACCTTTCCACGTGACTCGGTACCTTTATTCTATTGATAGGTATCTTTTATTATTACTTTGTATTTTGCTATAAATGAAAGTGTTCAAATAAATATAAAAAAAAACGTAAACTGAAATCTTTATTAGCAAATTGAGAGAGTAAAGTTTACTTCCAGCGATCCTTTGTCACCTTAAATTACAGGCCTCTTAACTTCTCTAAAAAGACCCGTAAAACTTGATCGAAGTTAAAAACTAAGTCGAAAACTTAGCACTCCCAAGTCCATTACAAAATGTCGCACCAACGCAGGCGGCGAAGTCCAAGCTTAATACAAACTACATAAGGTCGAATATTACGCAGTTTCCTATTGATACTGGAGAGCAATGGTTCAAAGTTCAGATAGCAGGTTCGAACATCGACTATACGAATGAGTTTTATCAGATCTTGAATACTGTGCTTAATATGCATTACGATAACATGAAAGGAAACCTGTATACGGTTGAGAAGAATTTCAATGATGTAGACGATTTCCAAGTACATAGTCGTGATTGAGAAACGGCGCCATCAGTCACGTTGGGACCTAAAATATATCACATGTGTGAATATGGTTTTTTTTTTATCGGCTCGTGCTCTTAATAATATCGCATAGCAGAAATATATATATATATATATATAAAGATAAAGATAACAATCGATATTAACGCGGATATAATAACCGCGTGATTTTATCCCGGTATCACGTCACATCGCCTCAGAGGCGTCAGTCTGTCGTTCGCTGCTTACCGCCCTATTTGCATTTTAATCGAAGTAAAACACTCACTATCTTATATATTTTTTATGAAAGAAGTGGTTTGGTTTTACTAAGGACTGGTAAAATAGTTATAAAAGCATTTTTTCACTCAAGTACGACTTTCAAGTGTCAAAACTGTCAAGCCTTTGAATTTCGATATGATGTATAAACCACGATTGTCAATTGCTGGTCAAACTTTTGACGTGACAAAGTCTAATAAATCGATGAACGCTGGCTGCACGCACGAAAAAAGATGACTCATTGTCCCGCTACACGAATTGTCCCGTTACACTCGTTGTCCCGTTATGCTCATTGTCACGTTACGATTGGAGCGAGACCGCTACACGAGCGAGCGAAAGGCACGATCTTGTTATGACGTTGTCACATTAAACTATCGTCTGTAAACCCACTTTACAGACAACCAATTTTTTATTTTTTCCAGGCGAGAATCAGCAGGACAACTACCTCGTTCGGCAAGCATAGATTCTATGGTGGAAGCGGCAATCTGTGCACGTCACTCCGAGCCAAGCCAATCGACACTACAGCTGCCTACCAGAGCAGATAGGGCATTCAGTCTCGCGTCGCCTGCTGTCGGGAGGCGGGCGAAGACACAGAGGGGACTTGCTGGTATGTAATTATATCTTTATATATATATATACTAGCTGCCCGCCCCGGCTTCGCACGGGTGCAATATTGATACTAATAATAATGAAATTTCAAGTCAATCGGCCTTACAGTTCCTGAGATTTTGTGATGAGTCACACATATATACACGCATATATATGCGTGTGTATGAGTTCAATGAAACTCCTCTTAAACAGCTGGACTGTTTTTAATATCTTTTTATGTATTTAAATTCGAGAATGGTTTAGATTCACAATAGGACCCGATAGGTGGCGCTGCAAACGTGCATACGCTTGAGAAGATATTCAAAGGCGTATGTACATACGACGACGAATGGACTCGCCATCTGTCACGTCAGCACCTTAAATACTTTAGGTGCTAACGTAACAGACGGCGAGATATATATCTCTGGTGGCAAGTGGATGTGTGGGTGCTACCTATACACCTCTCCTTACCCCTTCGGGAACCCTTATGGGGAGACATGAGGATTATAAATAATATATTATTTATTCAATTATATTACGTATTGAAAGTTATGTATACCACCGGTTTACCAACATAGTGTATCGGTAATTACCGATTCGCACACGCCCGATCAAATATCCTTCAGACGGTCCAATTCCAATTTGCTCGCAGAAATAACTGAAATTGCGTTCTTCTTTCAAGAAGGGACGTTAACTGCTATCGCTTTGAGGCTATGTTATGGTTTCAAAGATAAATCCAGGAAAGAGCGAACCTTTCTTGAACTGAAATCATGTGTTTATGACATTTGAAAACGAATCAAACTGCATACGCCCGGTAGTTTATGAAATTATAGTGAATTAACGGGCGCTTTCTAGAAAATTTTACATGACCAGATATGTAAAAATACATACAGTCGAACATAGAACCTCTTTTTTATTTTTTTTTTATAGCACTATCATGGCATATTTAACCGACTTCACAAAAGGAGGAGGTTATATGATTCTCTGCATGCATTTTTTTATGTTCTGAAAAGATTCGAGAGATAAACGATTCTAAAATTTTTTTTAAGTCGGATAAAAATTTAAATTCTCATAATACATATCTATAATACATTTGTACTTAAACTTTAAATTCTCTGACTGGATATGTAATGTAATACCCTCTTTTTGCCAACCTAACAGATAACATGTCTATTGCCAACCTACAAACACACGACATGTTTTTTAATGTCTCAGATGTATGCAGGTTTCCTCATAATGTTTTCCTTCACCATAAAGCTCGTGGTATGATAAGTTCTTAAGTTCAAATAAAATCATGAATAAAAAACGAAGGTATCCACTTAGTTACGTCGGCAATTATTGTCATATTTAAATAAATAAATCTTATTAATATTATAAATGTGAAAGTTTGTAAGTTTGGATGTTTGCGGTTCTTTCACGGTCAAACGGCTGAACCGATTTGGCTGAAAGTTGAAATAGTGATAGCTTATATCTAGGAATAGGACATAGGCTACTTTTTTTATGCTGAAGAATTCAATATTCAAAGTAAAGCAAATGTATGTGTTCTTTCACGGCATAGCGGATGAAGCGATTCTAGCAGTAAAATTTCCAAAGCTACTTTTTCGAACTCCACGCGGGCGAAGCCGCAGGCACATGCCAGTTAAATAAATAAATAAGAAAAATCATTCGATTGAGTAAAAAAATATCTTTTAGACTATTTTTTAATCTTTAAATTACCCCAAGCCTTCTCTATGGTAGACAACCAATAGAAAATATGAGCTTGCGAGAGGATGTAAATATAAAACCGACCAAGGAACGCTTTGATATGATAATACTACCTCAACTCGACTACCTCGCTCTCTGCTAGGGTTGCCAACACGTTTATATATCATTATTGAAGTAACATGACGTTTTCACTTCACTGTAAATAAAATGACAACTTTTCTATATATAGTAAATAACAAAATTTCATTTCAGGGTCCCCGCAGGGGTAGGCAGAGGTGTATGGACTACCTATACACCTCTGCCTACCTATAAGTGGGTGTGTGGGTATTAAGCGTGACAACTGGCAATTCCATGGCCGTTACTCATGCTCTGCCATACTTATAATATCCTCACACCTTCCCACAAGGGGTAGGCAGAGGTGTATAGGTAATACCCACACACTCACTTTCCGCCAGGGATATGTTAGGTGCTAACGTGACAAATGGCAAGTCCATCGCCGTTACTCAAGCACAACTATACTTACGCCTTTGAATTTCTTCTCAAGCGTATGCAGGTTTTATCTCGTAGTTTTCCTTCACCGTCAAGGTCGTGGTATGACTAATGACTGTACCTAATTAAGTTCAGAAAAACTCTTTGGTGCAGTCCGACTGCACTTGAACTTCTTCGAACTTGCAATCTTTGTATTGCAGGCAACTAGGCAACCACTCGGCCACCACGGCTGAAATATAGATAATAATAATGTAATGCGATTGGTATCAACCCTGAGCGATAGAAGACCATTGTGCAATAATACCGTTGTATTTGTCGATCATATTGAGATATATCATATCTAGAATATAGACAGAACCCCTTTATTACAAAACTTGTTTTATGGGTGGATTTTTACTCTAAGAGACGGATGCGGGTCGCCCGTAAGCTTGACTGACGTTCCGGTACATATTCCCTGGGTTGCCTGTCTGAGGCATATGCACCCTTACATAATATTATAGCCATATGTTACGCTTTTAGTAGGTTTGTATTTCTGACATCTTTATTAGATCCGTGGTCGCCGAGACGTCTTAAGAGAGTAGGGCATAACGAGTTTCCTGTTCGAACTTGGAGCTGCCTGACTGGGGCAGCACCTCCACTTTATAGAAGTTCGTAGCCAAATAACACAATGTTTTGTGTTGTGTTCCGACGCGGTGAATAAGGTTTCCAGTAATGAGCTCCTAGGGGAGGAGGGAGGATTGTTATATTGCGTTGGCAGCTTGAGTTCGTCTGCAACGCAAAGGTTGCAAGGTTGAATCCTGTACCGATGAGTTTTCTAAACTTAAATACGTGATTAGTCCGCGAGAGTTACTTCAATATTTTGTACGCAAGATCCCAACCAGTGGTATATACGAGCACAGCTGTTGGTCGGTAGGCTCATCAACGATTACCGTTACCTAAGCTGAGGCCTTTTAGCCAAAATGCGACATAATTTCCACCCTTTAATGAGGATCTAGGTAACCGACTATTGTACCTAACTTTGAACATCTACTTTTCTCATATAATCTTCCCACGTAAACACTTTCTTATATAATGTTAGTACGTAAACACCAGTATACCTAACATTCTCTTTGTCGTTTAATATTCACTGAATTTAAAGTTAAGTGCTGAAATGCGCGTTGAAGCGAGAGTCTGTAAGACTAGACAGAACTAGCGCTCTACACTCTCTGACTTCTCTGTTAGGGACTCGGAACGGTGTTATATTGTTTATGATAAAAAAATCTTGAACTTCCTCCTCCATCCTTACGTTTGCCTCAAGGCAATGGTAGGTATAACACTCAACGGTCTCTTTTCGCCGAAGTTATATTTAGGTACCTAAGAAAGCGATCCATGGAGAGTCCATCGCCGTTTCTCAGGCAAAACTAAATGTATCTACGTCTGTGGATTTCTTCTCAAACGTATGCAGGTTTGCTCTCGATGTTTTTCTGTACCGCTTAGCGCTTGGTATAATTACTGTAATACTTAAACTATAAGAGAGATAGGGCATAACGGGTTTCCCGTTCGAATTCGGAGCTGCCCGACTTGGACAGGACCTCCACCTTATAGAAGTCCGTAGCCAAATAACACATTTTTTGTGTTGTGTTCCTACGCGGTGAATAAGGTTTCCAGTAATGAGCTCTTTGGGGAGGAGAAGGATTGTTACATTGTGTTGGAAGCAGAGGGATTAAATCCATTATGCTGCCAACACACTATAACTCTCCGAACACAGAGTAGCAACACGCAAGTGATACTTCGGTAGGTATCGTGAGCGTAAATAGGCTACGGTAACCGCTTCCCATCAGGTGGGCCGTATGCTTGTTTGCTACTCTTGTTGTATTAAAAAAAAACTCAGAGCTACACACATGCAATGTTTATTTTGTGAGCAACTAATAAACTACTCGGCCACTACGGCTTTATGTTTCTGTTTAGTCAAAAAGAAAGCTAGTTTTGCATTATGAGATTCCTGTGTACAACAATGTTCACTTCGTTGCAAATTTAATGAACTTTGCTTAGAGCCTGCACTATTACAGTTGCAACAAATAATATAGTATGCGGGGGGGTATTATTGCTATGCAGGAAACTACAGGCGTTTACTTTGCATGCAATCAAAACGGTGGGAAACTGTCGACTATGTTCTGTGTTTATATTTTACGATATCTTAATTTTTTTTGTTTATAATTCGTTCTGTATATAGATAGACCTGTATATAGATATAGTCGACTTTTTTAAGATTGCAAGAAAAAAATTTCATTGCAAATTTACTCTAAGTATATACCTACATATTTTTGACATATTCAAATCGACAGTATTTTAATGAGTACAGTTTGCGCAGTTTAAGTTAATACCATTATCATTTAGCTTTATCGATTTAAGCGATTATCAACCTTATATAAATATACATAGTCAAGGTTTGCGCTTGCTTTCGGCCGCCTTGTTGTAAGATGTTACTGTTGCCTAGGATGCTTGCAATACCAGCCAATTCACACCCATCTTGAACAACTCCATGCTGTACTCTCTGGGGAATAATTCAACGAGGAGTTAATTCCACAACCTGCCTTTGAAACAGCACACTAGTGATATTATCCTGACTTGCTTCTAAAAAATCAAAGAATTGTTAGGACTGTATCAGCTGGTCAAATTATTGTGATCTCTCTTGGGGTAATGGTGCATAGTTTGCAACGTTACACTAAAGCTAGCAACATAGTTGAAAGAAATTTCCAGACTTCATAATGCTCTTGTCTTCATCTTATTATCCAAGCACTCAAAATAGTTAGGGCCAAATATTCCCCCTTTGAAGAGCTTTATAGCTCGTTGGCAGCTCGTCTGTGAACTGAAAGCAACTTTGTAATGCAATAACAACTATTTGCTCCTTTGCATAGAGATCAGATTCAGTTAATAGTTTATCTCTGTTCATATCTTTGTATTTTAGAATTATCAAGATTTTTTGACAGAAGTTCGTATCCAGTCATTAGAATAGGCCATCAATGTGACCCTAATCTTATCTCTAAGCGCTCAATCACAGGGTGCAATTAAGCCACTTAATTTAGAGCCAATGTGGCCGAGTGGTTCGAGTAGTCGCATGCAACTCACAGGATTGCGAGTTAGAATCATGTTTGTAACCAATAGTAAATTTTTCAAAACTTAAGGACAATTATTAATTACACCATGATGAACTAAGGTTATGATTGAGAAACGGCGATTGGCACGCCATCTGTTACGTTGGCCCCTAAATATATTTCCAGCGAAATGAGGATGGTTTTACTCCTTAAGGGAATTCAAGTTCACTTTTAGAAAAAAGCATTTCAAAAGCAGGAATTTCTCTTGGCATTTTAAATCAACGCACCTACATATCCATTCTATTTACTCTTAGAGCGTGCAAACTTGATATCGAACACCGCACGTGCAAAGCTTTTCAAGCATTCTTACATTACCATTACAAAGCAAACGTGTAGATGCTCCTTTATATTAGTAGTGGGATCTACCTCTAGTTCTCTTTTAGATCAAATACCTTGATGTTTTTTTTTAATACAACTAGATTTTGGACAAATATTTTATCTGTATGTAGTGTACAACTGTTTCTTGTAAAAATGCCTGAATTACCCTTAATCTGATTGATACCCATAAGTTGATTTTGTACTTTTAATTATTGGTATTTAGGTGAAGTAAGTGCACAGGTGAAATTTCAATAGCCCACTGGCGGCAAATATGTTAAAGTAACACGTCGCATGACATCAATAACCTGTTCCACAAATACAGTTACCGAGCGCGCATTCAATCTTGCAAAGCCTCACGACGATCCGGTTAGACAGACCGCAGACCACTCGTGGTTTTTGTGACATGTCACAACAGGATGAGCTAAATGTTGGAAATTCATTGCTGTATATGGACAACTAGATTCTGTGTCGTTTTAGGGGCGGAGGAAAATAGGTCAGTCCGTTAATAGCTTGGACATTGATCGAGTGACTCCGAAGGTGCTTGAAGACATTACTCATCGTAACACACGGTTACGTTGGGGTAGTATTTAGTCTATACAGTGTCTTAGTAAATGGGACAGTGGCACAAATACTGATTGGTCACAAAGACAGGAAAAACAGTTTATATATCATTTTAAGTTTCCAAGTTCTTGATCTTACTTTCGTATGCATGTGGATTTTAACTACGTGTTAATGTATTTTGTTATTAATAGCTACCTAAAAACCCATAAACCTAGATTCGGAATGGATGTTTGCTTCTTTTGATAATGTGGTCATTGTGTTATCTTTGTTGCTATTTGTTTAATAGCATGACCATGCCATGACCATGTCATATGTTAACAACACCCTATAACTTTTAGAAGACTACTTTCTGAGAACTCCGTTTTTTTCTTGGCATCGTTGGTAACGATGATTTCATTATACTTAAACTTCATCACGCCTATACTTAGTCCTCTTTTGCTTCGTCCACATTCATCAGTCTCTTACCTGCTCGTCGGTTTCGAGTATTCTTCTCGTTCCCGTCCTAGAGTGGCCGATCGTTTTGATCTAGGAACTCGGAACATAATTACTTAGTCATATGGACTCAGTGTTAGTATCAACATATGCTATATAGGTAACCTTTCGTGACTACAGAGGGTAACAAGTAACGGTGGTCTAGTGGTCGCTTCTGGCTACGAAGGCCGATATTTGGTTGATGAATACGAGTTTTGGACCGGGAATATAAAGGCTAAACCTTATATATTTCTCTATACTTATGTATTGATTGCAAGTTAGAATCCCAACTGTACCAATGATTTTTTCTTACCTTAAGTCCAGCGATTAGTCAGACCACGAGCTTAACGATGAAGGAACACATAGAGAGAAACCTGCATACTTACCCGTATGTTTGAGAAGAACTTCAAAGACATGGGTATAGCTTAATTAGCGGCGATAGTCTTCCCATCTGTCACCTTGGCATCTAAAATACATCTCCGGCGGAAAGTACTTATGAGGGTACTACTTACACACTTCTGCCTAGCCCTTGGTATGTTCGTTCCCCTGCCTATGTAAGTATTTCATTATCTACTTCTCATAGCTTTGCTTAGTTTTGGAAAAGGTCAACATTTAGCGGGATTGCATAAATAGATAAAAAAAATGCTAATAATTAGGCGCCAAATCCTAGCTGTTGTACAATACACATTAAGTGCACGAATAAAACGATTGTATTTCGACCAACTACTCCACCCACACACATAAAATACAAAAATATATTTCAGTTCCGTATATGACATTGTCGAACTCGCTACCTCACGTGAGACATCGTCCGAAATCACATCAAAAGCTAAACACCCAGCCAGCTGTGTTCACACTCGACCTCAAAACTCAGATTTGGGTCATGTTTAGGAAAATTGCTTTTGGTTGGACGTGCAAAGCAAATCTTGGTAACTTTGGCAAGTTCTCATAATGTAGGTACCTAAATGCAAGACTTTGAACCATTGATGTGGAATGAGCCAACGGCCAACGGAAGTTCATACAAACAAAACAAAGCGCTTGCCTTCTTGTAATATGCATAAGCAATGTTTCGGGCCAACGTCTGTACATATGGAGCTTTTAAGGTTCTAAAATCGCCCGTCTCCCTCCCACGCGTAACAGTTTCATACGCCATCCCTTTCCAACGCCCAGCCTGTCAGCTAGCGGTAACCGGCAGAAGTAAGCTGACACTTGCGCCCGCGCATGCTCTTTGTCAGTCCTATCGATTATTGTGTGTAAAATCGCTTTTATAGACAATTAATCGAATCGTTATTCGTTTGGTGTTGTGTTTAGTGGATGTGTGAGTATTTAAACATGTGTTTGTGTTATTAAATGAGTACTAGAGGCGTTGATTTGCCAGGATTATTCTCGACTTGGAGTCCCAGGAACACAATAAAAATAAAGCTCAAACGTACGTATCCTACTTTTGAAATACCAAATTTTATATCGTACGAATGTACCTTAAATGTACATACATACATATAATCACGCTTACATACATATAATCACGCTTCTTACCCGTAGGGGTAGGCAGAGATCACTTCTTTCCACTTGCTATGATCCTTACATATGTAAGTACTTGTTTCACTTCGTCCACTTTCATTATTCCCTTCATACAAGCTCTTCGGCTTAGGGTACTCTTGACCTGGCCTTTTTTCAAGACGTCCCTGATTTCGTCTCGAAATGTAGATCCTACATGATTAATTGTCAGCCATTAAATTTTAAATTTAATATGCTTGGATATATAGTTAAGTGAAGTACTGAGTAGGAAACTTTATTTATATCCCTAATAAAATTTATTACCGAGTTTAAGCTTTTATATCGAATGACACTAAATTTTGTAATTAAATTCATAAGTCAGTCATTAAACAAGTGAACAGATAGATAGTTAATTAGTTGCAACTACCTAGATCAAATTGATCGGACGCTCAAGGACGGGAACTTCAAGAGTACTCGAAACCGACGAGCATGTATGAAGAGACTGATGAGACTGATGAAGTAGACGAAGCGAAAGAGGTATGCAAGTCTAGAGAGAACTGGCGCTCTAAACTCTCGGCCTACGGCGTGATGATTGTTTTGTATGTAACTTTTTAGTATTCGCGTGATCTAGAACAAATTGTATTCAAAGTGAATATATGTAGGTGTATTTTTGAAAGGAGACAATTGAAGTACACGTTACTCAATATTTAAATTACTTCGCAGCAAGTCAAATTTCTATATTATACTAGATTTGTTTGTACACAGACAGACGATTTATTTAAAATCTATTAGTATATCTTATGTTTTGGGTAATTAAGTCGATTTTTGTTTGTTAAAAACATGGCGCGGTTGCAGTCTCTGCAATTATTGTCCTTAAAAGCGTTAAAGTTCTCCTCAATAGAATGTAGGTTTCTTCGCGGTGTTTTTCTTTATTTTCACATTGAGCTATTGGTTTGACAAAGCTTTGTGCTCAAGCTTACTATCACATATATAATAAATAATAATAATATAAAAGAGCCGTGGTGGCCGAGTGATTCGAGCAGTTGCCTGCGACGCAAAGGTCGCAAGTTCGAATCCCGACTGTACCAAAGTTTTTCTAAACTTAAGTACAGTGATTAGTCACACCACGAGCTTTACGGTGAAGGAAAACATCGAGAGGAAACCTGCATACGTCTGAGAAGAAATTCAAAAAGGCGTATGTATATTCGTGCTTGAGTAACGGCGATGGACTCGCCATCTGTCACGTTGGCACCTAATATACCTCTGGCGGAAAGTAGGTGTGTGGGTATTACCTATACACCTCTGCCTACCCCTTCGGGGACCCTTGTGGGAAGGCGTGAGGATATATATAATATGTATATAATAATATATCCTCACGCCTTCCCAAGGGATCCCGAAGGGCTAGGCAGAGGTGGTTAGGAAGTACACACACACCCACTTTCCGCTAGAGATATTTTTGGTGCTAATGAGACAGATGGTAAGTCCATCGCCGTTACTGAAGCACGACTGTACAAACGCCTTTGGATTTCTTCTCAAGCGTATGCAGGTTTCTTCTCGATGTTTTCCTTAACTGTAAAGCTCGTGATCTGACTACTTAAGTTCAGAAAACTCATTGGCACAGTCGGGATTCGAACTTGCAATCTTTCCGACGAACCACTCGGCCACCATGACTTATGGCAGACGTAGATAGACATAAAATATGATTCCAACGCGGTTGAGACCTCAAGGCACTTCTATTTTGTTCAGTGAAACCCAGTACGATACCTTTTTACATAGAAAATTGAGAGCGAACACTATCCCCTACATTGATATCCTTATCAAACTTCCAAGAACAGTATACAAAGCCTTATTCAGCTCGTGTAATCTGCTAACGAACACTACTTACTGCTTACAATGCAAAGCATGGCTGTATCAGACGTTAAGGGGAGGCAATCGCAAGCTTATATTTAAATCACGATATTTCTTATAAATTTTTAAAGGCGAGCTTCATATTTAAATTTTTAAAACTCGAAATCAATTTCAAATGTGAAATAACACAGCTGACCTCCATTTAACGATGTGCGACTATCAGTTCCTACTTCATGAAAGATCGAAGCCTTATTATGAAACTGCTGACGGGCTTGCTGTTTCTGTAACGACCGAAATTAATAATCAATCCTGATCCCTTTTTTTCTATTTAAGATTGATATATTCTAATCCAGTTTTTGCGATTAGCGTGCCAATAAGTAAACCTCGGATTGATTTTGACATCGCGCACGCGGATTGGAGGTCGATCAGTCGATATGCAGCAATCCAAGATTGAATTTAAAAGTTATACATAGTTAATTTCGGCCGTAGATGAGCAAAGTCCCCGAAGGGGTAGGCAGAGGTGTATAGGTAATACACCCATACACCCACTTTCCGCCAGAGGTATATTAGGTGCCAACGTGACAGATGGCGAGTCCATCGTCGTTACTCAAGCACAACTATACATACATACGCCTTCGAATTTCTTCTCAGACGTATGCAGGTTTCCTCTCGATGTTTTCCTTCACCGTAAAGCTCATGGTGTAACTAATCACTGTACTTAAGTTTAGAAAAACTCATTGGTACAGTCGGGATTCGAACTTGCGATCTTTGTGTCGCAGGCAACTGCTCGAACCACTCGGCCACCACGGCTTTTTTTGATGAGTAAGGTTCCTCAATTTTTACAAGTAGTGACCGTTCCTCTCTTATTCCGTTCATATGCATCACTGGTGTCGCCAATTGACTATGGTATATCATAAGATGGTGTTGAAAAGTACCTTCTTTTACCATCGCCTAGGTGACAAACAAGTACCTACGCAACCAGTCTATAGGCTTTTCGAATCTCTACGAATACGTAGCGTATCGGTCGTGCGTTACCAACCTTGCCAAAATAATTTCACACACTTCTTGACGAGCTCTCAATTTTTTTCTACATACCACAGTGGTGGCAATCAAGCCTGCATTCTGCCTGATGGTCTTCTATATCTATTCTTTGGGATGGGATTCTGCATTCGGCAAGGACGCTTGCAACTTCAGGGGTATCGCGAACTGCCCAATCTTCTCACACTCTTGAAGAATTTCATGCTGTACTCTCTCTAGAGAAATCCTCAACTGAGTGTTCATTTCACTGCCTTAGCGTTAACTGAATGAAAATCCTTTGCAAAAGAAAATACCACAATACAACAACATTCAACATTCCATTCACGTTCAAATGTGTACAGTTGATCACCATCACGATCATCAACCAGTAGACGCCAACTGCTGAGCAGGCCTCCCCCATAGAACGCAACAACGATCGGTTTACATATCATCACATCGAGTCCCTAACGTAGTAGGCAGAGATAATAGAGTGCCAATTCTCTCTAGACTTGCATACCTATTTCGCTTCGTCCACTGTATAGTTACTGTCCCAATTAGATAATTAACATCACTGATCGAATATAAATTCGCTAGTTTATCCTTATATGTAATGGCTTTGAAAGTGTTCGGTGTACAGCGCGAGTTTAATATCAATTTCGGGTCGTGTAACGGAGCACTTTAAGTCGCGATGGTTTGCGGCACGGTCGGTTATGGAATACATAATTAATTTGATACACACGCACATATCATTGTCGTACGACAGTGAGTCAGTGTCATACATAGCTTTGGCGACAATCGGAATGCATTTTTCAGTTCTAAGTTAGTCTCAGAATTTGAACCGAATATATGTATATATTTTTTCAATATATTTCAATCAGAATAATAAAAAATATATATCGTTTGTAGTGATCCATACTGATGGAATAAGCAGTTAATCGTAATTTTGTTGCCATAACAAAAAAAGTGGACATAAATTCAACGATTGAAAAAATAACATAATTATTTTCATTGCGTTGTTCAAGAAAGCTGTAGTATGGAGGGTCCACAGGGTCTGCAAATTTATTGACAACTAGACGACTCGTTTGCCTCAGTACTGTAAATCACTGTATCGGGATCGAACCTGCAATCTGTATTTCGTATGTAACAACAGTACTCCGTCGCCTCACAGTCTCCTGCTGTCACCCAGTCAGCCACATGCAACGAACTGAGAACAATTAGCGAATAAATTAAACCTCAGCTCATTGTAAAATTTATTCACGCATTATTTAACCAACGTGCATCGGTCGAGTGAATCCGTTTGGATTTTATGATGTGGATACTCAATAGTGACATTAATAATGCATAAAAATACCTATATACAAATACATTAACTGCTATGTTTATTACTGTATATTTGATACTTAAGCGGTGGCAAAGATGCGGTTACCCTAATTTGCATTGGCACATGGTTGCCGCCAAAGAGAGAGAGTAGAGCGTCAGTTCCCTCTAGACTTACCTGTTTTGTTTCGTAAACATTCATCAGTCTCTTCGTACATGCTCGCCGGTTGCGAATATATATTGCATACGTCTCAGAAGAAATTTAAAGGCGTATAGTCGTGCTTAATTTACGGCGAGGGACTCGCCATCTTTCACTTACACCTAAAACATATGTCTGGCGGTAAGTGGGTGTATGGATACCACCTACATACCTCCGCCTACCCCTTAGACAACCTTTGTGAGAAGGCGTGAAGATATATAAGTTTATACCGTTATCTATTAAAGTACGTTTGTATGGAACTGTCGCCAGTATTATAATGAGGTTTTAATGTATGTCTGCATGCGCCGCGAGATAGCCATAGTCACTAAAGACATATTTCATGCTTATCTCATTTGGCTCTTCTATGTACGTGTCCTATAGTGAATACCATTTATTATGAAACACGACTAATAATAACTAAGTATGAATGAAGGATAACTGCCGGTAATAAAGTAAATGGGTCCGTGTCAGCGGTGATGGGTAGTAAAAGTCAGAGCAAGAATGCTCGAGTAGCTGTCCACAACGCGACATTTGTGCCTACTTTATTGTACGGCAGCGAATCCTGGGTATGTCAGAGGAAGCATGAAAATGAATAAGCAGTTGAGTTGCGACCTCTTTGAAAAATTTGCGGCGTAACGATTTTAAATCGAATCCGCAAGAGAAGAGATTCGCAAAACAACTGGCATGATCGCGGGTGTGATTGGCATCAAGGCATTGCCATTGACATGGCAGAAAGGCATGTTACGTTTGTTTGGACATATACCTACAAAGGATGAGTGAAGAAAGATTGACGAAGCAGATATACAAAGCGAAAGTGTGTGCAAGAAGAGGCAGAAGAAGACCGCGTTTCAACTACCTGGATCAAATAGATCGGACGCTCAAGGACGGCAACGTCAAGAGTACTCGTAGACACTCAAGAGTAGACGAAGCGAAATAGGTATGTAAGTCTATATGGAATTGGCGCTCTATTCTCTCTGCCTACCCCGTTAGGGACTCGACGTAATGTATATATGTAAGTATAAATCTTTTGATTAGAATGCACATGGTAATCGGTACCCCAGGATAGTTGTAAATTGAAAACTAATCTACAAAAATTGTAGATTTGTTTTCAATAATTTCATGGTTTGGGGATGCGTGAGCCATACCCCAATTGATGAAAGCACCTATTTTCACCTTTAACCGTCTATATTCAACCGGAAGGTTCGCTGTTTGCTAATTATGAAGGTCACATAAAAATACAATTAACTGAACCCTTACACGAATTGACCAGATGGCGTTACTAGGATTATCAAGAACATCCGTGACTTTGGTAAAGTTTTTATATGGTAAGATCACAATGACAGCTATGATATCGTCTCACCATAGAGTTCATGGTCTACAATACGTTATATTAGAAGCGAGATAAGAATTCTTTAACTGCCTGAATCCACCTTCCAAATGACCATAGTCTGCCAAAGTCAACATTTATGAACCATGTTAAGTATCGCAATATCGATATATATCTCCAAGCATTCCCACAAAGGTAGGCAGCGTATGGGAACACACCTTTTCGCTGCAGGTATAATTATGTAGGTGTCAACGTGACAGACATTTTCAAGCACAATTATACATATAATAAGGCCGCCTGATCTAGCGGTCAGAGCTCCTGAGTGCGAAGCTTGATGGGTTCGATTCCCGCCGAGGGCAGATATTTGTGTGACGAACACAAGTATTTGTACCTTACTCTTGAATGTCCATTGTATTTATGTATATATCTTTTAATACAAGCTTTGCTTAATTTTGGGCTATGTCAATGTGTGTGGAATTGTCCCAAGGCATTTATTTATTATCCATTTAATATCTTAAATATCGTAAAGAAAATTGTAACGGCAAAGTTTTAAACACTGCGTGACTGGTCAATACGAAGCGTGAGAATCTACAAGCCACTTTATTCCCAAAAGTTCCCTTACATCCTCAGTTCTGTTCCAGTGCACACGACAACCTTCTGTCCTAGCATATGTTTTTTAAACGTGTATTTAAGGGACCCCTACAATTTAACAAATGACATACGGCTATTAAGAAAAGCCGAGTGTAAACACCTGCATAAGTTTGGATTGCAAGTTCAAATCTCGGCAATTTGATAATAGCATAGAGTTTTTGCTGAACTTAAGTTGCTAAAGAGATTATTCATATCACGCGGACTATTGAAAACATCTTCAGGAAGCATGCATGAGGAAGCTTTGTAATGGTGAAAGAATTTTTATAATTCGTCGAGAAGTTTTTGAGTGAAATTCTCTATATAGGGTAGGCAGAGATGTATAGGTAGTACCCACACACCCACTTTCCGCCAGAGATATATTTTAGGTGCCAACGTGACAGATGGCGAGTCCATCGCCGTTACTCAAGCACGACTACACATACGCCTTTGAATTGCTTCTCGGACGTATGCAGGTTTCCTCTCGATGTTTTCCTTCACCGTAAAGTACGTGGTGTGACTAATCTCTGTACTTAAGTGTAGAAAAACTCATTGTTACAGTCGGGATTCGAACTTGCGATCTTTGTGTCGCAGGCTATCGAACTCGAACCACTCGGCCACCACGGCTTTTAATAACGGCAAGTTAAATCATGACAAATAAAAATCATATCATTCCTTGTTTCCTCCCTCAGTTTAAAAGAACTAAATAAATGGAATTTTAGACGGACGAATCCGCGTGCCACCGCTTATAAGCCTTGAACTATCGCTCTGTCGATCACGATACACGAAACACAAGAACGTAACGTATAGTATCATATTACCTCGTACCGTTTTACAATATCACTTTCTAGTTTACCCCGTTCTGTCTACGGAACTTCTATTAATGTATTCTCGGCACGCATTTGGTCCACATATTTATAACAAGTTTTTAAATAAGTAAATAATAAAGCCGTGGTGGCGGAGTGGTTCGAGCAGTTGCCTGCGACGCAAAGGTCGCAAGTTCGAATCCCGACTGTACCAATGAGTTTTTCTGAACTTAAGTACAGTGATTAGTCACACCACGAGCTTTACGGTGAAGGAAAACATCGAGAGGAAACCTGCGTACGTCTGAGAAGAAATTCAAAGGCGTATGTATAGTCGTGCTTGAGTAACGGCGATGGACTCGCCATCTGTCACGTTGGCACCTAATATACCTCTGGCGGAAAGTGGGTGTGTGGGTATTACCTATACACCTCTGCCTACCCCTTCGGGGACCCTTGTGGGAAGGCGTGAGGATATATTATATTATTATTATTCTTTTTATTTAAGGCAGTTATGTTTTCTTTTTCATATACATACATACCTATAAATACATACATATCATCATGCCGAGACCCTGATATTTATTTATTTATTAAAACTTCCTGCAAACATTGCAAAGGCGAACTTAATGCCGAAAGCATTCTCTACCAGTTAACCTTTGGGTGGTGCAAACATAGGCATGGCGGGCTAAAAGATATATGTGGGTAATGAAAAACTTTTTCAGAAGAGTCAGCAACGTCCTATTTCGTTGGACAACACAATATCTTCCAACTTCTTCTTTAATTTATGCAGGTTTCTTCATGGTGTCTTTAACGCTCTTGGTGTGATAAATCACTTAGGTTCAGGATAATCTCTTTGGTACAGACCACAGGGGTTTGAGCCTACAACCTTATACTAGCCTATATAATTATATACACACCGAGTCCCTAACGGGTTAAGTTAGGTTAGAGAGAGCTTAGTCCATATTCATCAGTCTCCTCATACATGCTCGCCGGTTTCGAGAATTTTGCACGATTACTCGATCCCCACAATTATTCACGGATTCTGTTTAAGCTTTAAGTAAAGTTAAATTCGTTTTCTGCGTACAATGAACAATAGTAGTTGTGGTTACCTGTAATTGGGTGGACACTTATGTATGTTTTATTATGGCATATACTGATTATATTAAGGTGTTCTCACCTGTTGGTGATCCAAATAAATAAAGATAAAATAAATAAGGAGCTCTGTTAAGGAATTATCCGAGCCACGCATTCGACAAGACTTTTAAGACCTTTAATAAGGAAACAATATCTGAGTGGGTTGTCTTCCAAAATTGGCACATACATCACCTAACCAATGGCCTCCTAGTAAATTCATTTATGTGTATGATGACGAAAAAATGTGTCACACCTATGTTTGCCCATTAGAAGACCCTTGTAAGAAGGCGTGAAGATATACATCACATACAAGAGGTGTCGTGTGTTACTGATCCATCTACAAAAAGGTATAGCGGTAGCAATAGAAGAAACGAATGCTTCCCCTTTTCCCAGCACTGGGTGTGCTCTACGTAAATGTATGGAGAACTTGCGCTCTACTCTCTCTGCCCTGTCATTAAACCACGAGCTTGTCGCCTACTCTCGAACACTACATCATTGTCATAAGGTACATTGTATGAAACACAATTTAAATATCGAATAGTTGTTGTAATATATTTTTATTTTATTTCGAATAAGTTATTTCTACTTGTCTGGATGTCTTCATAGTTATGTCTTGGATGCCAGAGTTATTGTCAATATTTTCGTAAATTATAATCATACATACATACATATCATGACGCCGAGTCCCTAACGGGGTAGGCAGAGTGTATAGCGAGCGTACGTTTTGATGAAAAAAATCAAAAGCGTTATTAGCGTTGTATTTGTTCTGAGAGACTAATAATTTTGGGTTCCAGAATTAAACGTTGAAGCAAACATAGCATTTACATAATCAAATGAAACAGTACCTACGTCGCATTTAGTATTCAGGAGTACGTTTAGAAATTGCGTTTGGAATTTGTAAATTGGTTGTGTTATTTATAGTTGGAATTCGTTAGTGATCTGAAATACGTGCGTAAAAAACGCTGCTTTTCAAAGTAAATCTAATTTTACAGACGTGCTTGAAAATGTTAATAAATTTTAGTATTTGAGGTGTGCCCGTGATTTTGCAGTTTTCCAATAACATTTGTTCACCGTGAAAATCGATTCTAATTCCTGTTTTCTATTATATTCTAATATATATTCTAATTCCAGTTTATGTTTATTATTGTTTGTTT